>BGPT01001140.1:79692-98381 GCA_003297045.1 Symbiodinium sp. clade C Y103
TGGCAGATCACGCCACCACTTACGAAAGTTGGAAAAACCGGAGGCCTGAAGAACTGCTCGCCACTCTCGGGTGGCATGGACAAACTGTTTTTCATTCCAAGGCATGGCTTTGTACAGTCTGGCCAAAGATTCAAGTCTACGGAGTTGGGTGAACCAACGTTGATGTTGCAAGTTTTGACCCTGGAACTCGGGTTGTAAGTCGCCATTGCGGCTAGGCTTGATGGGTTTTGAATGACACAACACTTTGCGCACTTCCAGGGTCTGACATCGACCTCTTTGCTGTGGGAGAAG
Source organism: Symbiodinium sp. clade C Y103 (assembly GCA_003297045.1). Lineage (NCBI taxonomy): Eukaryota > Dinophyceae > Suessiales > Symbiodiniaceae > Cladocopium > Cladocopium sp. clade C. The sequence continues at coordinate 79,984 of BGPT01001140.1, forward strand.
GCCTGAGTGACCTTGGTGCACAAGGTGGCAGTGGACTCGGTTCTCAAACTCTTGCGCGATTAAGCTACTGCATTCTTCAGGTGGGCATTGAGTTGGTAACTCAAATTGGCCTGCTGATAATCGACCATGGCATTCGTTCCACGGAATCTGCAGGGGCTTGCGCCAATGGTACACATGAGAATCTTGGCCAAACGGCGAGAAATGCGCAACAAGTGCGCCATGGTCAGGATAGACATGGTTAACGACTTCAGCTGACTTAAACACCNCATGAGAATCTTGGCCAAACGGCGAGAAATGCGCAACAAGTGCGCCATGGTCAGGATAGACATGGTTAACGACTTCAGCTGACTTAAACACCTGGGCTAGCTCTGGTGACATCCAGATGAAATCCTTGGTGGTGCTCTGCTTACAGGTCTTGGCCACTTCTGTGCCAAATCTTTCATGCTGCAGTGACTGGGCCTCTCGCCAACCAAGCTTGGCCCACAGCTGGGGCTGGGTAAGAAGGCCATTTTCCTGATTGAAATCGCCCAGGATAAACCTGGGTCCTTTCAAGTTTTGGACGATGTGGGAAGTTGCTACTTCAAGAAGCTGGTCTGTTGCTTGCCGGACTTCGGCAGAGAAAGCCTTATGTGCAAAACCATATATGACGGCCCCATGGACCCATGTACCATTGCACAAAAAGGTGCTTAAAGTGCATCTAGCTTGGTTCCAAACATCTGCAGAGCAGTGCAATTGGAGCTTACGACTCGGGACATTGGTGACAAAAGCAGTACCTACATGTGTACCTCCAATGGCTGTTAAAGCCTGTGAGCGATATGGCGCAGGAGCACCGTGGTGGATTGATAAATTTTTGTTTGCAAACTTGAGTTCAGTTCTGAACTTACGGATCCCCATAGCACTAAGGTGAGTTTCACAAATACCCCAAATCACATTGGGTTCGGCAGGCAGTTGCGAAAAATTGGAAGCCTTGCGCAGCAAGCCAGTTGGGTTCACTGCGCCTATGGTCAACCCCAGTGAGGATTTAGGGCCCGGAGTTTGGGCCTCTCCAATGCGAATTATGGTCTGAGTCAAAATGATTGCACGGATGGCAACTACAGAGACCTTGACTTGCATGATCTGGCTTGAGTACCAACGTNCTGAGAGAGGTTTTCAGTCAGTGCTGTGACTTGATTCTCCAGACTGCTCACACGCTGATCAACTTCACCATCCATGGAGGCATCTTCTCCTTTGGGGACTGTCATCTGGCTTTGTAAGGATGCTCGGATGCGTTTTTCCACATTGGTTTCCATGGCTGTCATCTGGCTGGGAGTGATTGTGCTGGGCTTGCTGACATGCGGCTTGCTGGCACTTGCCCAAGGATCATTGATTTGCAGAGGATCTTGCTTTGCATCATCTCCTGTGGCATTGGCTGAAGTTGCAGTGGCTGTCAAATGCTTCAGGGTGCGAGCTGATGCAACTGGCGCACCATCGGTGGGAGTCGAAGACGGCTTATGTGACTGCACTTCGCTGATGAGCACATCACCATGCGACATCGTGAAGATGTAAAATTTTGGTTGTTCAGTTGCATGGGCAATCCACACAAGGCCTTCACGATCTGGAGTCAATCCCTGGGTGTGGGACGGCCTGGCATTCCATCCCCAGGTATCAAAAACTTTCTGGATGGATTGACGGGTGCTTCCAAATGGTAGCGGAGCAATGCGAAAGGTGATGGTAAGAGCCCCATCCAGGTAGGCAACATCAGGCCGGTGTTGACGGTGAACCTCTGCTGCATGCTCTGCCAATGTGCGGAGGCCGTACCTATCACCACTCCTGGCAATGTTTGTGCTGATTGCGGTTGCTTGCTTGGCTATTACAGTGTCATGGAAACTTTGCTTTGGCAACCAAACAACACGTTGGCTTGGGCACGGCGATCTGCCGCTTTGGGTACGGGGCTCAAGGAACAACCCGTCTTTACTATTGAAGCTCATCAGAGAGTCAACACACTTTGTCTTCACTCTAATCACAACTGAAAAGAGATCAGATTCCTCAGGTTTCATCTCCTGGTAATGCTTGTTGAGGTGCTGACGGTCCCAAACATCAAGAAGATCTCCTGTGTCAAGGGCTGCGAAATGTTCCATGGTCATCAGAGCTTTCACAGGCTTATTGGCCATGGATTGCCACGGGACAGTGCACTGATCTTTGTACAAAACAATGCGGAGCACAGATGTCTCAACCTGATCAATGCTGGTTGGGTCGGAAGGAAGGACCCTGGTCACTTGTTGATGTCCCAATTGCAGCAGCGCTGCCGTCAAGATCATTGGTTCTTGGGTCTCAGGACAGGAAGCTGGAAATCGGATGATCTGATGATTCGGCGGCAGTGACGGATGTTGAAATTCAAGTACAAGCATACCTACTCCTTCGGCACACAAGGGCTGCTGCAGGTGAAAGAACGGTGCTGCATCTTGGATGTTCACCACAGCAATTCCTTTTTGATTGAGTTGCAATTGATGCAGTGTAATCTGTTTGAGTGGTGTGCCATCCGTTTGTTTGAATATACCGTCTGGTACTTGAACTTGCGCTGCCTGTGGTGCAATCCATTTGGTGCCCTTGACTTGTTTGGCTTGCTTAGTCTTGCGACTGCCCATGGGCTTACCTGCTCGCATTCTTTCGGCGATCTGATGCTGAAGCTCTTCGGCAAGGACAAGCTTGATGGGTGGCTGGTGGGCTGAGGCCTTAGCTTTCAAATCCGCCCAAGGGCGCGGAGATCCCAAAGTCTGTTTGATAGACCCCATTCCCAATGCTTGGACTAACTGGTTGACCAAGGCAGGCACCCGTTCAACTTTCACACCATGCTGTTGCAGCAGTGCCGAAAGATCAGAAATGTGCGGATCCATCATTCCACCAAAGGAAACTGCAAACCCTGTGGAGCATGCTTGATTCTGATTGATCAGGTGCTGGGCAAACATGGATCGCCATTTGATGGCTTCGTCGGACTTCATCGGTGTTGCACTTGGTTCCTGGAGTTCTTGCGTCATGATCCATGCAATGGCCTGAAAACCACAGTCAGCAGGAAAACTTTCAATGGGCACCTTGTAATGGAACTGGAAGGCCTGGCCTAGTGCTTGCTGAGCCCATGTTTGGACAATCGGAACTTCTGGCAGCGTAGTGGTCACGTGGATCACATCTTCTGCAAATTTCGCAGAGATTGGAAACCAATGCTGGTGAAGCAGGCAAGCTGTGTGCAAAAAGACATCTTGCGTTTCTGATTCCTTCTGATCAATTCCTTGGAGAAGCCATTGCTCAAATCTGAGAACATCATCAGGATCTCCGTTCATGATGAGTGGCGGTGTGGTGTTGGACAGATTCGGGTGGCCAATCATTTGGAGGTAAAAGGCCATTTCATCTGTGGCCACCCAGCCCTGCTGCTTCCACAAAGCTTCTTGGCGTGTCAGCCGACGAACTTGAGGATATGCTGGAACATGGCTTTGACTCCCATCCTCAAGATGGATGATTTGATGTGGATGAAGATCAGTGTATACCGGCAAGTGTGCTCCCATGGCATCCAAGGCTCTCACCGGTTCTGGCAGGTTGGCTACCTTGCGTTCCGCTGTGGCCAGTTGACCAACGGTGGTTCCTTTCGTGACTGACACCTTGTACAATGGCTCAGATCCACATCCTACCCACACTGAAAAAGTCTGGATATCCGGGCATGGAGAATCATGAATCGTCTTTCCATCAGGTGCAGGAGAAGCACTATCATGGTTCATGTCTGCGAATGGAACACTACCTGCACCAACTGCACCGTCTTTGATTGGTTCATGCATGGAAGTGGAAACTTTGAGTCGTTTGGCTTCGCACTGTGCAGAATCATCTCCAAGTCGCTTGCGGGCAGCAAATTGGACAAGTCCTCCATTGGCTGCATATGTCATGGGTTGGTGAACCTCAATCACATCAGTGGATGGTCGACTTGGCTCGACTGGCATGGCAGGCTGAGGTTGGCGCAGGGAAGCTAACCATGGATCATGGATTGACAGCGGATCAGTCTGAGCGTTGGTGGCAGTACTGGGACAAGGTTTGTGGTTGAAAATGGCAGCATGCATGCGTTTGGCTTGGCCTTCTTCCACCCCTGTCACTGTGTTTGCGTGGAAAGACGTCAGGATACTCGGTGAATGGGGTGGCATCAAACAATCATCAGAAACACGTGGAGTATTCATGGCATGAAGAGTCGACTTCAATGGCAGTGGATTGGAATCATCGGTGGAATGCTTGGGATAGACACTGTGTAAGCTGGAGTGATTGGCTGCATGATGTTGAAAATGTGACGTGGTTGCACAAACCTGGGTAGCATTCACGCTTGGATCAGAACCTTGCCCTGCATCGGATGCTGTGACTGGACTCGGGGCCAGTGGCTCGGCTGCAGTTCTGTGAGATTCTGTGAGGCTTGGCAGATCTTCTGCCGGGACACAGCTCTCTTTGTCATCAACAGGGCCATCAGGGCGATGTGGCATGAACATGGCGGATGCAACCCTGCTACTGTGGTCAAAAGTCATTATCTCACGTGCCTCGGATGCAACCCCTCCTAACCCAGCCTCGGCTGTGTGCATGGCGAAATACTGATCAGATGACTCGGATGCAGCCCTGAGTGATCCCGCATCAAATGCATGAACTGGAGGTGTACCGGATGCTTCGGATGCAACCCTGAATGTTCCTGGCTCTGCATTGGTGAGTCCATGATGTACCTCGGAAAAACCGGATGCAACCCCAAAAATCCCCGCCTCGAATGCAGAAGGAGAAAACACTTGAAATCCTACCCCTGCCTCGGATGCAACCCTGGAAAATCCTACAGGCTTAGTCTCAGGCACAGGAATGGCCTGATGCATGTCGGATGAGTCGGATGCAACCCTGGATGTCTCAGCATCAAAAGGGAAAAAGGGCACCACATGGTTTCCTACCCCCGCCTCGGATGCACCCCTGGATGTCCCTGCCTCGGATGCACCCCTGGATGTCCCTGCCTCGGATGCGTTTGCGGTACGTAGTTGATGGGTATCTGGCTCGGAGGCATCTTCGGTTGTCAACACCTGGGCTGGTGCGGCACAAGGTGTCAGGGTGATCAGGCTCAAACATGGTGTTTCATCTGCACATGTGTGTTGCATGCTCAACTCAACACTTTCATCCGCAAGAACTTTGAAAGGGATTTGCACTGGAATAGAGTCATGTGTTGACGGTGGCATCGTCTCCAAAACACTCAACAATTCCATGGATGAAGGCATGTCATGTTCCACAGCTGAAACACTGCCAGGTCCAGTCGTAACCCCGTCCTCCGTTGGGATGGTTGGCATGTTGGTGGCAAACGCATCTGGGGTCATCGTCGTGTCAACAGGAAACTGAAGCTGCTGGCGGATGTCCATCAACCGATCACTGACAAACGCATCGACATCGTCTTGGTGCAAATTGGTCAAAGGGCTGTCAACCTTGGCAAGTTCTCGTTCGAAAAGGACTGTAGACCTGTTGTGCACAAACTGTGGCCATGTTTCAATCCTAGCACGCAAAAGCTCTTTGNATTCAGAACGCTGCTGGAAATCCCTTGCGGTTGGTCATGAAAATGGCGAAGTTCGTACAGGCTCAAGTTCAACTGCTTGCACTCCTCAGGAGACAGGTGAGGATGGATCTGCATGAGATGCATGACGGACGGAACAAAATCCATCTGGGGCATGCTTGGTATCTGAGAAATCCCTAGCATTGGCATGGAAAGGCATGCCCACCAACGTGTGCGAAACGAAGGCCATGTATGATGGAGCGAAAGGATATTCTGATTCAACTCGTATCCAGTTTGCTGGACAAAATCCCTCAACATCGATTGAACCCACTGAGATTCACGAGCTTCTTTGGTGCATTCGATGGTGATGAAAGGACATCGGAGAAAATATCCCAAACGCAACAGTGCAGGAAACGAATTGCTCCTCGGATCTTCTGACTCCCTTTGGTCTCCTAAAGAACTGAAAGGTTGACAAGCTACACCTGCATTCACTGGCATAGGACATCCACCTGTGATATCCGCAATTCTCTTGATGACACTTGGATCATCAATGTCTCCGTGGATGACTGGGGCAATCGATTTTCGGTCAAGCCATTCAATGAACTTCTCATTTGAATCCACAAAACATGCTGGATGTGCTTGGCAAAAGGCTAACCCAGTACTGACAACACCAATACCTGAGCATACCTCGATGACCTGAGAAAAGTTGCACATGTCGACACTGTCATGCTGGATGATGTGAGATTCCTGAGAAACTGTGNCTGACAACACCAATACCTGAGCATACCTCGATGACCTGAGAAAAGTTGCACATGTCGACACTGTCATGCTGGATGATGTGAGATTCCTGAGAAACTGTGACCCATGGGTGACGACCACCATGATGAACTCTTCCGTTGAGGATGGNTGCACATGTCGACACTGTCATGCTGGATGATGTGAGATTCCTGAGAAACTGTGACCCATGGGTGACGACCACCATGATGAACTCTTCCGTTGAGGATGGAAAAAGTGGATTTGCCACACTCAATGGGGATATCAGTCACAAAAATCTGTTGATGAATAGCTGACCTGCAAACGTGGTGCCCTGGACAGCGGATGATCAGCTCTGCCAAAATGGAGATAGTCTCACCCTCTTCGAGAAGATGCAGTTTCTTCTCCAGATCTAAAGCAGAGAAACCCATTGCAAGATCAGCACAGCGTGAAGAAACCCCCCAAGTTTTGNCTCTTCGAGAAGATGCAGTTTCTTCTCCAGATCTAAAGCAGAGAAACCCATTGCAAGATCAGCACAGCGTGAAGAAACCCCCCAAGTTTTGTTGGGCCCGGTCTACCAGCTGGGAGGTACTTGGGCCAGACCTGGGAATTACTATCATGTGCTTGAGTACGTCATTTGACTGCTTTCACTTCCAAGTCTCACTTGGATCAATAGCAAAAAGCCAAAAATCCAGTGGTTGGGAGGGAGCGGTGAAGGGAGCCAGGGGCATTCCCCATTGAATGAGTAGGGAGCTTCGAATTGAGTTTCCCAACCAGATGATAGGTTATGACCAGTACAGCATTGGAATGATTTGAGAATAATGGGGGGGAATAATGAGGGAATTATATGGAATTATTGGATACACCAACTGAATCCAACTGATGGATACTGATGGAACTTTATGAATTGTGATTTTAGTGGACTTGTGACCAGTCGATGATCATAGATGATTATGTGATGCTCAGTAATGATCAAAGTTAATACAGTGCTGATGCTTAGTTTAGGAATGAATATCAATGATCAATACCAATCATCCTAAGTTTGAAGATCCATTTTGATCAGTGACTTGGATTAGTGACTTGGATTGGATTCCAGATGATTACCTCCCCATCCAGGGAATCCAGCTGCACGGGCCCAGCATGGTGGGTGATGTCAAGTGTGAAACGCTCCAGGGTGAAGTGTTTCAATATTTGATATCACTATCTTGATAACCTCGACCACCTTCACCACTTGGCGGTTTCACAGATTTGCCCAAAAAGAAAGTCAACCCTCAAACTGAGATGATGATCCCCCGCGGATGAATATTTTTCGGGTTGAAACCGAGCGCCTCGCGAGGTCGAGGACAGTCTTTTGCTCCTCTGAGCCGGGTGGACTGAACCGAAGACAACCTTTGATGAGCAAAATAGAACAGATTGGTCAAGAGATTTGCTGCTTAACCGGAGACATCAGAGAAACACAGGGGTAACGACATGGTAACACTATGCGCCCAGACGAGTGATGGTAAATAGGTCGAACAGCATGAACTTCCGAAACCCTGGTGTTGTTATTCTCTAGAATTGCGGCCTTTGCCGACGTCCCAAAATCGCATCGTGAAGGTGCCTAGATTCGATATGCATAGACCATCCTAGCACTGCCTGTGACACGTGATAGTTCGACTATCACGGTTTGAAGGCTCAGCAATTGCTTGGGATGATATACCGAACAACTAAAGATAAATACAGGAAAATAAACGGGATACTTGGTGGCTCACCCCACTTACTAAGTCACAGTAGGTTATAACCCTGGTTGTAAGTGGATTAACCCTACATATCCCACTTATAACCCGGGATATAACCTACTTAGTAGGTGGGGTGAGCCACCAAGTATTCATTCACTGCCATTGATGTGTCAGTCCTCTTGATGAGTTGGCTTCAGCGGTGTAAGTACTGCTCGCAAGGGTTGTGCAGCCGTTCGTTCACTTTTTGAACGGCACAACCTTGGCACCTTGGCCATGCTTCGCCGCAGGGCCAGGAGCTGGCGGCTCACGACTTGGGGGGTTCCGGAACTCACTTTGTGATGGGATGAAACATGACTTCCTACCCTGTCGACGTGGGAATTTCTATGGATTTCTTACGACTAAATCTGTTTGAAATCTATATTGGGTGAAGAGTGAACAGGAACATATCAATAACAAAACAATAAATCCGTTTTTTGATACAAAAAACGAGGTAAATGTCATTTCAACTCTTAGTTGATGCGGACACCGCAGCTGGCCAGATAGTTCCAGCGTTTTCTTGGTGTAGCTGTTGGCCCTGGCAGAATTCAGATCGCTTAATGCTACCGGCTGTGCGCTTAATGAATGTCCAGGGTCTTCTTCCCTGTGAGGCTTCTCCCAAGTGGAGACAAGCCTCCGAGAGAAGCACTGCTGCGGGGTAAAATCATGGTTGACCTTGATGGAGCTTTAGGGCATGTAAAACAGCAACCCCAGATAGGGCACTCATTCATCACTAATTTTACCCTCTGGTTATTTAACATAGCCGTGGAAAATGGCTAGTTTTGGATGATTTTCCCATTAAACCCTCCATTTATAGGGGATTTTCCATGGCTATGTTAAATAACCCGAGGGTAATTCGGATTTTATTGTTCTACATATCTCTTGGGGGATTACTATACTCCATTTTTGGGCAGACCCACAGCCACAGAGTGCCACTTGATGGACCCACTCAGCTGCAGTGCTACACGCAGTGCTGGACAATCATTGGCAGAAGACAATCCACCAGTGTTGTCTCCGAAGAGCCAACCGAAGGCTATCAAAACGTGGAACTGTAGCAGGATGGCTTGACACTTTTCCTGAATCTCCAAGATCTTTCAGATGCGACTTTTTGTCACAGTGGGTGAAAGAGAAAGACATCAGTGGTGTATACAAAATGAAATATACACTGTATGCATAGACATAAAACTGTACTATACACATCTTTTCGCATCTTTTTGGGTTTCACCGTTTCCCCAAGCCGTCTCGAGGCAAAGAGTCCATCGCCCTGCTCTACTGGATGTTGGCTCGCGAGGTTGATGTCTGGCCATGATGGGAATAGACTGAATAGACTGAGATACTTTTTTGGGAGTTTATATGGGTTTATAATGGTTTATATATGCAGCATTAGACAACATTATACAACCACAAGACAGAGGTCGGTAAACGCAATGCTATACACTCAATGATATGTGTAGTGACCCGTAGTGAAGATTGAACTCCAAAAAATCGGAGACTTCCAGAGGGGATGTCGCCAACTATGGGGATAATGTGGAAACCTCAATTCTGGGAAGCCATTTTTTGGTTCCTCATTTTTGCACCCCTCAGATGGTCAGTCATTGGACAAGTTGGGGGATCGTCACCTTTCTGTTTTTTTTTTCCGGAAGGTTTTGACTGTGTTGTCCTTTTCAGCAGTTTTTCAAACCTCTTTTCCATTCTTTTCTTACAATGAAATTAGGATATCCCAGACAAAAACCATGGGATGGTCCCCTGGTCGGAGCAAAAACCCTGTTTTTCTGTTTCGGTCACTTCCGAAAATGTCCAGGTCCTGTACCTTCGGGGAACTCTGCCACGCAACCAGCCTTGGGAACCTTGGCCCGATGGACTGGTGTCCCCATGTTTCTCGACATGCTTTCCCTATTGAACCTGAACTTCATAGGGTGATTTCATGGTGATTTCATGGTGATGTGATGGTGAGCTTGGGAAAGAGTTGATGATAACTTGGGGGATATCTGGGATATATTATATATAATTGGCTATGGGACCCTACATCTTGGTGGGAAACCGTTATTCAAGTCATGTTTGCCCTCTGGGAAAAGCCTCGAACTAAAAGGAGGGATTTTCCACCAAGGCATGTTTGATTGCTGGAGGGTCAACATGACTTTGATATGTGGATGATGATGACTTGGGGTCCCCCATTCTTTGAGAACCCCATGCATATTATGTATACTACACAGATTCAGATGTAGCTTATGTAGGTGACAGATAAACGTATGTAGATATGATGTACATACACATTGGCAGGTTCTTTTTGAAATGAGATGATTAACTCAACTTGTCTCCTGTTCTGTGGAACTGGCTGAAATCACACAGCGGATAAGCACTGAGTCGAGCTCCAACGGTTTTGATCCTGTTCAGACATTGAAGAGCCACTAAAACATGGTATACAAACATTTGAAGTTACATTTGTATATCGAAACTACCATCTTGGTTCAAATTTCATGAACTTTCAAATGTCGACCTAAGGTCCGCGCGCTCTGACCTGTTGATCCATTGGATTTCAGGTTTAGTTTCAGCTAAGCATCCCAGGACGTCATGGTGGATTCCTTCTTCTGGCGCGATCCTGAAGAAATCATGCAGCAGGACGCTGTTCTGGCTGTCACACCAAAAAGGTAAGGATAGACACATGCAAACCTGCAGATTCACGAGCCAATATCTATTGAAGCGCACATATATTAATCCTCATGTTAAACATTTGCACACTGGTAGCTTGGAGTTCTTCGGAGTATGTCTTTTTTTCAATGGCACTAGCATGCACTACCTGCATAATTATTCGGGTTCCTGCATGATTGCTCCGACTGCGAGGTCATGCACATCGCATGAGAGATCGATCTTTCTCTTGGGTTTTTATGGTATGAATCTCTATAAGATGCGTAAACCTCTCCATCTCACCTTGTATCGCTTTGATTGCTTTGTATCTATGTCGATATATGTACTGTATATATAATCTAATATATTATAATTATATACGCAATATTACTTGGATATCATACACGATGAATAAGGTGTCTTCATCAGCATCTGCCTGCAGCCTCATTTGCCAAACGGGATGCTGTTGGTCGGTTTTCAAGTGTGGACAGAACGTGTGACAATCTGATCACATTGACCTCTGACTTCGCCATGGACAAAGACCAAGAGTGACAATCAACAACCGTCAAGGACAATTCATGACAGTCAGTGCAGTGAGTGCAAATCTATGTTCAGAAATAAATTGCGGATCAATGACAAGCGATGAAGAACAGTACACATCAGTGATCATCAATGACTATCAGTAAAGATAATTGCCAAAACCAATGACACGCCATTGAAAAAACGTCAACCGAAAACCACCAAACAAATCATGAGAATCACCAAAAAATGTCACGAAATCATCACCAAGCAATCACTTAAAAAAAACACCAAAGCTATGAATTTTGGTATGATCAATGGAACAAAATCACCAACAAACCATCAAAACCAAGGAAAAATCAGCAACAAATCAACGCCAGGAGGAGGCCCAGCAGGACTGGGCCCAGCCTCAAGCTGCCCCGACCACTTGGGAAGGCGCTGGTACAGGCATGTACTGCCCGGGGCTGGGCTCAGAATTCTTGACCTTCCAATTGGATGGTTCAATGCCACGCATTTTTTTGGGATGATGTTTTGAGCCTCATTCCAAGGTGATGCTGGGATTTTCAAGCCAGTTTTGATCATTTGTGTTTGTCTAAATTCATTTTGGAGCCACATTGGGACCGCAGGTCTGGGAAGGTCATACAGGGGGATGCAATTTTCAGAGACGGCAGGTGGCAACTGGGATGATATCACTCAGGCCGTGAAGCCGTCATCCGCAAGATGCGTTTGTCCAGGGAGTCCCAAAGACGGGGAAACACCGTGTACCATAAAATGGTCATTTTAATTGGGAAATGAGGATAATCCATTGGAATTAGTGGCATCCCATTTTCAGACAAACTCAGATTACGGTATCCAAGATTCACGTGATAAAGTGGAAGCAACGTGCAGAACTTCGGAGCTTACCAAGATTTTTTTCGAATTGAGCACCGCTGCACAGCTCAGCTTGTGGCCTCCACAATCTCCAATTGCAAGCACTCTGCTATGCAGAGTTCTCCCAAGTTCATGGATTTCAGAGACTGTGAAAATTGTGAAAGTTCTTATTGAATCTTTCAATCAACCTTCAATGTTTTTCAGTTATTTGCGATAGTATGTTCAGTGTTTTCTAGACATCATTAAACCATATTAAACATCATTACACCATATTCAACCTTATGAAACCCGCAACCCCCAACCCCCACCCCCGAAGCCGCAGCCCCAGCCCCAACCCCGACCCCCGGAAGCTTCGGAGGCTGCTCAGGGCGATGCTAGCTGGGATGCTCCGGCGGCTGCTGACGATTGGAGTGCTCCCGCAGGTGGAAGCAGCTGGTAAGGACTGATGGGAATCCAATTTGGGTGTTTTCATTGTGGTTTCCACCATTCAGAAAATTGAGTATATATGATATGTATTAAATGGATATTAAATGTATATGTTTATATATATACATAGTATTTATATATATATATATATGATTTAAAATACACGTGTATAAATATATATGTAATAATTACTTGTATACATAGATACATACATGTATGTATGTATATATATGTATGTATTACACATATTGGCGTGAATTAGGGACTTCTACTGAATACTTAATTTATACATAAGATATACACGTTGTTATATTAATGTTTGGGTTAGGGATAACGTCAAGGTGCTTCTCATTGATGTAGCTATTTTTCACTTTCTGGCAACATCTCTCTCCACTTGGGTCGGATCATCTTCTGGGATAGCCAATGGATTTTGTGGCCTTCTTGGATGTGTGAAATAACCACCTGTATATTTCCCATGTAACCTGCTTGTAAGATCTTGTAAGTAGGGTTCTGAGGTTGTGAATCAAGCATGTATGAGTAAAGGAACAAGGGAGCTAAACTATTGTCTGTGAGGAAAGTGCGCATACAGTAGTGCGATGCTGTGGTGTTTATCTGACGGGATAAGGGTTTGAACTCTTATATGATGACTAATAGAAAAAAAGGGTTTGAAATAAAATTGCTAAACTGATGAGGAAGCTAACATTGTGAATACCAGATAACATGCTCCTCATTGTAAGCAGGATGTACAGGGATCACAGAATCCGAACAGCAGGAGTTCTTTGAGGGAGCCAGTGCCTGCAATGGCAGCGGATGATTTGTCCATGTGCGACAGAAAAAATATGTGCGCTGCTGTGCACAGTCCCAGTGCGGATTGCAGAAAGGTCAAAGAATCATGAGATGCTGCACTGAAGAATACTGAAGATATCTAGGAGAAGGGTGGAGGCTTAAGCAACAAAACCAACCAGTCTTGCCATGGGACAGGTCATGGCACCACCCCCTTTTTAGGGAGTGCACAAATTGGGCTCCCTCAGAGGTGAGTTTTTTTTCTGTTTTTCTTGTCTTGAAATCATCATCTCGTACGTCTATTTTTATAACTGCTGAATGAAAGATCATCAGTTCGATTCAGTCCCCTGGCTTATCCCATTGATTTCGTCGGGTATTCACGATGGTATAACCCGTGGTTTTTTCACGATGGTCGCAGTTGTGATCCGTGAAAAATGATCCAATTAGATCCAATTCCTCCGCGCAGCTCATCAACATGACCTTCGAATGCCTGCGATTGATGATGAAAGCAGTGGATGAGGAAACCGGTTTTGGGAACGGAGGAAGGGAAACTGGAGAAAATTCATGAAAATTCTCCTATTTTCTCCAAGAAAAGTGGCTGAATCATTGGGAAGCCGCAGTTGAAATGATTGAAATCATAGAGAAAACAAGTAGATGTTAGTAGATTTTCCACTTTCAGGCTTTCAGGATAGCTCCTACTTTTTGAGGACATCGGTGGCGCCATGTTTTTGAGGCGGTCCATTCGTCGAACCACCGGACGGTGCTGAAGAGCTTGGGAACATGGCTAGGCCGATTTGGGGGGGTTCTTATAGTAGGTCATGGGGGATCCCCAAGTCACCATAGTTGTTTCGAAACTAAGCATTACTAAGTCATGGTCATCTTTGACTTGGATGATTTGGGGGTACCCCCATGACTTAGGAAACCTTCATTTGTTCCGAGGTCTGACTTTCATGTCTAAAATGACCAGTGCTCAATTGTGATCCATTGGACATTGGTTGATGGGTACAAGAAGGACTTGGATAGAACATGCCCTTGTTCAGACTTGTTCATGCTTTGCTCCATATGTTTCCATTGCACCTGGCACAGATGTTCAGAAATGTGCACCATATGCAAAAGTTGAAGACAGTTGAAGAGTTTCGTCTACACGCCTTTTTCTGCGCGTATTTTAGGAGTCATGGTGCCAAAAAAGAACGAAGAATTAATCATCATCAATCCCCTCAAAAATGGAGCACGTTTGCCATGACTCAGTGTCAGCTGAGCTGAGATTTCAACTCGATTAGTGTAGAACATCCATAATATTCCTGCAATTCGTGGGGGTTGTATAAACCTTTGACCTTCAGCTGACCCACAAGAATTAGTACTGGCCTATGGGGTAAATACATGTAAATACCAAAATACCCATCAACTGAATTAAAATGATGGGTAACTTGAGGATATGCCAAGCTGCGACTGCTCTGTTTCCTTGGCCCAGGGCTGATCACGGTTGGGCGCGACTATCCTCTGAAGAGCTGGACACCGAGGCTCCAGGAGTCCTGCCGATAACTAGAGGGATTTGAGATTTGCCAGTGGGGATCACTACCCTCTGGTAAACTAATTGAAAATGGCCATAGAAATAGTGGATTGTCCCATTAGTAGCATGGTGATTTTCCATAGCAAACTGTTAGGCAATACCAGAGGGTATGGATCAAAGATGATTTTCACCAATCAAACCAAGCCGATGACCAAGGCAAGAGCATGGACATCAAGGATTTGCTTCTTGATGCTTACGAGTGCCGGGCTCGATTTCGTCCACAGAAAATTGATTTCACAGCCGGGCCCTTGTAGGGTTCAGTAAACAGAATCATCTCTTAGCAGATCTTAGCAATATGGTTGGGAGAATCATTCCAGTTCATCATTGGATTGGTTAATGGGAAAATTTACAGGAAACCATGGATTTTCCCATCAAATATAAGGGTTTCCTGTAAATTTTCCCTTAAACCAATCCAGTGAGTTCAACTAGCTATTGTAGATGATGATTCGCGAAGGTTTTCAATGGATTAGTGATGAACCATGGCTATTAACAGATTAATTATTACTCGTATGTAATGTTCTCAACATATAGCCATTACTCATCATAAATCTATCATTGTCAGCTACAGTGTTTAGTTTAGAGCATCAATTGAGTTGTCATTAATACTTAGTAGACAATCTATTGTGTTAGTAATGGATTGATAGAGTTGTTACTAGTACTTAATAGTCAATCTACAAATTCAACAGCTCGCCGTGGGACATGCCTGGTGCTTGCCTCGAATCTAGGAATCAGCGACTCACAGCAGTGTTGCCTATGGCCTGCAAGGCGCATTTTTTGTGCTTCATCTATTTAGAGTAGTGAGATGTGAGTATATGGGGGTTTCCATGGGTGTACCCCAATAGCTGGATGGTTTGTAATGGAAAACCCCAAACAAAAATGGATGATTTGGAGGTACCTCCATGACTTAGGAACCCCCCGCAGAATATAAATCAGGTAAAAACAATCCAAGTAATGTGCGAACCCAATGCCATAAACCTACCATTTGGGGATTGTTTATGCCACCCGTAAAACTGGTGCTTTTTGTACCACCCATAAAAATAGTGATTTTGGGGATGGTTTCTTATTGGATTGACCACGTTGTATATTTTAACTATATGGGTCAGTCTAAAGGTCGGGTATACCCCAGTAATGGCCATTCAGAGGGAAAATGATGATTGAAAGACCAGTAGATTGAGGGGTACCCTGTTAGACAAATAGAGTATCGTAGGGCAGGCTGAGCCCTCCTATCTTTTCATACAACTAGGTTTAGAGTTTAGAGCTTACTAAGTTGGGGAACCACCAAATAGTTCTCAAGTTTGGTTCAACCCAATAGACGTGGAGAATCCCGCGGTGCTGTGGAGTGAAACAAATACGGTACGCGACTAAGGCTGTCTCAAGCAAGGGGCTTGGGATGACATGTTACTACAAATCATGCCGATGTTTAATGATATTCAGTGATATGTAAGGACATCATATATATGTTATATACTGTATACATTTACATACATTTACAATATTTATATAATGATGTTCTATTGTTTTTAATCTATAATTAATCCTATCCCCCTAAAAATGATATATCGCGAAAACGTGAACATACCACCATGAATAAATCCAATACTTTCACCAGGATTTCGTCCGGGGATACTTAATATGTCGTGGGATGGATACAATTTAAAGCTGATTTAGGAGGGATGATTTTGGTATTGTAGGTTTACTGTAGATTACATCCTGTGAAATAGAATAATATTGTTAGTTGACAATCAACAACTGATATGACCATTCTGATGGATTAGTGTAACCATTGACCATACATCATGTAGATGACTATTATCAGCGTGATGTAAGCTATCAACCAACTGTCGCTGGTTCACTAACATGCAATAGTTACAATCTATGAATCAATCTATGAATCAATTCACAATTATTCTGCAACTATAATCTATGACTATGACTTTAGGTGTAAAATACGTAGCATTGCAGTCAACTATAATCTATGGTTGTACATGTAATTATACGCAACAATTAGTGTCAACTCAGCAATTCTGAATCCGAAATACGAAACAATTATGGTCAACTACAATGTGTGATTGTAAATGTGAAATACGGAACAATTATAGTCAACCACAATCTGTGGTTGTAAATGTGAACTACTTAACAATTATAGTCAACCATAATCAGTGTATGAAATCAACTCGTATAGCAAATGGATTTGTGAACTCTTGCAACTGGAACTACTCATGAATTATTCGTCCATCATCATAATACAATAACTCTATCATGTTAACCATATCCGGTAGACCCGGTAGATGAATTCTGATAGATGGATCACTATACTATAAATCGATATAAATCGCCTATACAATTATCTATACAGCAAATCATAATTCAGTTATCCTCCAGTAGATTAACACAGACCCTGCCAAATAGGGGTTGGAAGATTAGTTTCCACTAAACACTTGTGATTTTTTGGGGTCTATGTTGATTTACCAGAGGGTAAATCCCATGAAATCCCAATAAAATCTTCATTCAATCCCATAAAAATCCCAATAAAATCCCCATAAAATCCCCTGAAATCCCATGAAATCTCCATAAAATCTCCATTTATTGATGGTTAATGCCATGAATTCACTGGAGCCACGTGAAAAAACACGTCCTACCTGCCTTTGGCCCACCTTCTTGGCAGATCCTGGAAGCCGTGGAGAAGTCACGGGTGTCTGGGGGCTGAGTTTGTCTTATCTATAGATCTTGCATGTATGTAATATAGATATATTGTTATATATATATATATACACATGATATTTATAGATATTTATAGATATCTATGGATAGTTTATGTAGATATTTTCTAGATATTTGTAGATATTTCTAGATATTTCTAGATATGTACACATATGATAATACACATATATATGTATATACGGTTAAGGGGTGGTTTCGGGCGTTCTAATTTGCACGTGTTTTGAAAGGGGTTTTCTTGTGAATGTACCTGTACTCCACCATGTGCACTTGTCGCATTCTTTTTCTCGCATGTCCATGGAGAAAGTGTTGGCTTATCCAAAAAGCAAAGCTTCTTTAAAATGAAAATGCTGGATGTTCCTGGGGTCACACCTTCTTTACACTTTTTTTAGAGCTTCTCCAAAGGGACAATGATGGATTACCCCGGTGCCTTCCCATGGAGAAAGTGTTGGATTATTCAAAGGCATGGTCGTGGGGGCCCAGCTTGTTTCAACACGAGCCTTTCATCTCAAAGTGTTGGCGGCTGGTCAAGCACCCTAGCCTTCCATGGAGAAATCCNCCTTATATTACTTAAAAGGGAAGGCTTCTTTGAAGGGAAAGTGATGGATGGTCTTAAGGGCACACCTTTAGACACTAGGCTCTTCATTCAAAGTGTTGAAGGCTACCAAACAGTCTGGTCTTCTATGGAGAAAATGGCCTTCCTTGAAGGGACAGTGATGATGGTTTTAAGGGCACACCTTCTTTAGACACTAGGCTTTTCATTTCCAAGTGTTGAGGGCTGCTCAAACACTCTGGCCTTCCATGGAGAAAGTGTTGGATTTTCCAAAAAGCAATGCATCTTTAAAGAGAACATGCTGGATGGTCC
>BGPT01001140.1:99797-156692 GCA_003297045.1 Symbiodinium sp. clade C Y103
AACCCTCCCAGGAGCTCAGCTACCAAGGCTCCCCCAACCAATGTGTGCAAAGTCTGTGCGTAACAAACTCTTCTCTGCAGACACTGCTCTTCCAAGACACCTTTCTTCTTTGTCCTCTGCTTCCTCACACCATGTCTTGTGTACATTGTTTTACTCTGTGCTCATTCTGCTCCCACATGTTCTCTCCATGTAGACACATCTTAGCTACATCCGTACATACACCTGCCTAGGTCCTTACATATAAGCCTGAAAAAGCATCGGTTTTGAGAACGCCCGAAACCACCCCGGAGCCATATATGCATATTGTATATATGTATACTGTTGTACATATATATATATATAGTTATATATATATATATATTATATACATATACATGTCTATCATATCTATGTCTATCTATTTATATACATATATATATATATATACATCATGTATATATCATATATATATATATACATGATTATATACATATATACATTGGCAAGTCCGTCTACATCAAATTTCCCGGGTTTCAACCTCACGGATGATTCGGAAAAAAACGCATAGAATATTCTGAAGTTTCCCAGGGGGTGTCCAGATGCATGATTTCATGTTCTATGTATCGATGCACGCAAGGTATGGTGAAGCAGCACGAAATGTTCGCATTTTGCATGGAAGAAATCAACTGCAATGGTCAAGAGCTGCATTTGGGAGAACATCATCACTTTCGGGGGGACCTTTGTGGCAGATTTTTTTTCATACAAAAAAGTGGTCAGAGATCGGTCAGTTCGGTAACTTGACCATTTTAGGTCGGTTTTCAGATAAGAAAACTTTTGAGCCACACAAGAATGTCCAAGACAGACGCATTTTCATGTTTCAAGTGTGTTTCCCTTTGTATTTCATGGAAACCTTTTTTTGATAATGCATAATTAATCATATAATTATATGCCCTTGCAACCCAGCTGCCTCAAAATTGATATACTGTACCAATGTTATTTGAAGGTTGACTAACCCACCAAGGAGCAATCTGTAAAATGATTTTCGCCACCCCTGGAGATTCGTCGAAATGCTGAGGTTTGGTCAGCAGCGAGGGCAAGAATAAAGGAGACCTGGGATCTCTGAGGAAAAAACCGCGAAAAATCGGGAATGTCACTCCAAAACGGTTGGTTTAACCACAGCCAATGTGATTTGACAGCATATATAAGTAATGTGATCTTATATGAGCATCAAACCTGGATGTTTGGCTATCCAACGTGCGACTTAAGATACTTCCTAACATGATTTTTTCACGAAATAGATTGGGAATCAACCATCAAACACAGGGTTTCATTGATTTCAGATGAGTTCACCAACGAAGAATCGAGACTTGGAGATGAAACCTGCTTTGGTTGATGGGCGCCATAGATCCATCAATAGCACTAAAAAATCAAAGAGGATACCCAGCCATGACATCGAATTGCAATTCCACATGCTCCAAAATACATCAAAAACATATCAAAACTCCGGCGCTCGCCCACCTCCAGCTGCAGGATGTTTTCATGCAAAGAACCTTCTGACTGAAAGATACTGCGAGTCTTGGTGGTTTCTTGGCGCCGGATTCTCGTGTGCCAAGGCACGAAATCAACCGAACCGCAATGCTGGAAAACTCCGAACTCCCGAACGTTTGGTATTCATGATTATACATGTATGATATAATATATATATATATATACATGCCGTCCAGGATGCCCATAAACAATGGGTCTTTTCCCATTTTTGATGACACCGAAGGGTATTGCTTGGTGTCGACCAATAAATCAGAAAAAAAAAAAACATTTTTTTTGGAATTTTCAACAGCCTGGACGGCTGTCCCAATAAGGGTCCCTCTGACGAGGATCCCAGGGGTGATAAATGACACATTATGATTATGGTTTGAAGATGTGTAAAAGCAGGAATGTGATGGAAAGAAATGTCAACAATTGGTTGAGTCAGTTGCGGGCCAAATGAATGCTACAAAGTACTCGCAGTGGACGAAAATGGATAACGTCAACGTGCTTGACATGTTTGTTTGATTCTGCTTGAACTATCAAACAATTCCTGCTATGTATGTGTTGTCAAATGCAGCAAATCCATTGTCTGGGTGGCATTTTCCATCCAGCTATTGGGGGACCCAAATGCACCAGTTCAGTTGCCCAATGACCTTGACAACACGTTGCAAGTTATTTTTTGTGATACTGTTGGATGGTTGAAATCTTTCACCAGTTGATAGGTGGTAAACATCCCACTAATTATTTTGATGTTTTCAACATGTTTCAACAATTTTTTGGTGGTGCAGGATTTCGCAACCATCCACAGTACTGCATACCATGCATGGAACATCTGTTCGTTTTTCAGCGCGGCCATCGAGGAAGACAGGGTATCGGCGTGCATTGTCAACGTCTCTTGGAGGGCCATGGGCCATTGGGATCTGACGGTACAGTCCAGCATGGATGAATGTTTGGCCAATGTGGTTTGTGGTAATGAAATGGAATATAATCAATGGAATTATTAGTGTTATATTTATATTTAGATAACATGTACGTGTACAGCATACACCACAAGAAGATCAGCTCAGCGGAATTATACCTTTTTTCATTGAAATTGTTTTTTATATATATATATATATATGTATATATGTAATATATTTATTTATGTATTTATGTATTTAATGTTTCCTATTTGGATGCTATCATCTCACATTTAAATGTTCAACATGTATATAGTCATATATAATCAAAAACACATATTGTTATTTTAATTTGTACATATATAACTATATATACATATACTCATTATGTTTTATTCTTTGATTTGTTAATTGTTGTTCGACCAACATAAATATGGTGATGGATTTTGCACATAATTTTTGAAAATAACAAGAAATAATGTGGATATGTGTTTGGGATATATGTGATGAACCAATGAGCTAGTGAATGATTGAATATATTTTTAGTGTTTAAATCAAGTTTATAAGTTTGAAACTATTTGATTCAATGTGATGAATATCATGTATATGATAACATGATTACATGTATATATTTTAGATTAACTGACAAATGTACATATGTATATGTTTTCAATGTTTACATGCATGATGTTTGTATGGTCATACATATGTATATATATATATATACATGTATATATATATATACATATGGCTCCAGCTCAAAATGTAAGGTCCCGATCCATACCCCGGACCCACAGGCGATCCATACCCCCTGATCCATACCCCCGATCCATACCCGCGATCCATACCCTTTGAGCCATAGCCATATATGTATACATACATATACAAATATACACAAATACACCATGGGCTGGCGAAAATCAGGGACTGGGTTTGAGGTGTACAAATCACCCTGGATCATATGTATGCATATGACTCTCTCTCTCTCTCTCTGTATATTATATACACACATAATATACATGGTATTGAATATTAATAGTCCATGATTTTCATTTCTTTCCCAACCTGCTGCGTTCTATCTTGGTTGAGGATTGGCAATTGGGTGGACACCGAGACGAGCGATTCCCGCGTCACCTTGGTGTACCGGAAATTCAACGCCGTCCTAAGGGAGGCGAGGGGTGGGATTCTGCTGTGGTTCTTGGGGGTTCAAAGAGGCTTGGAAATCCCCGAACTAAATCGTAGTCTATCTGTGTATATAGATATAGTTATACATACATACATACATACCTACCTACCTACCTACGTACCTACATACATACATACCTACCTACCTACCTACCTACGTACCTACATACATACATACATACATACCTACCTACCTACCTACGTACCTACATACATACATACCTACCTACCTACCTACGTACCTACATACATACATACATACCTACCTACCTACCTACCTACCTACGTACCTACATACATACATACATCCATCCATACATACATACATACATCCATGCATACATGCATGCATACATACATACATACATACATGTCACGGAAAAATCATCAAACCAGATGGCGGATTTTCCAGCAAACCATGTTTGATTTTCAGAGGGTAGACCATTTGCTAGTGACAGTTTGGAGGTTTTTAGTGGTTAGATAGCTGATGCAATCTAAATGTTTATGTCCGTGATACATCTGAACAACGGCTTATGTAGAGTCATGGATGCTTAGATAGTATCGTTGGATTCCCATTTTTAGCCCCAAATGGGTATATAAATCGGCATCCTTACATTGTAGTGGGTATTGAAACCTGTGAAAACCGTATGCATGACCCCACTGTTTTGGGGCAATTTACGTCAAGTTTGGACCATATCCCATGAGGATTTGGAGAAAAGTTTGACAGGTCTCCTTTTCCTGGGGTCATGCCGATCAGAAACGGAATGGGGAGCTGTAGAAGACTGGGCTTTAGCCACCAGAAAGGAGTTTTAGCACAGAGATGGGCGAAAGACTGTGGCTAAAAAGCACTTCGGGAAATGTCGGAAGTGCGTTGCAAAATGGGAAACATGAGATGGTTACCAGGAAATGGTGGATAGCTTCATTAGAGAGCTGGTGTAACTGAAGAAATTAGCCATTGTTGTTCTCCAACAGCTCAGCAAGATGCCCCACTTCCAAGTGATGTTGGCTTGTGAGCATTGGTGTTGGGCAATAGTTACTATAGTTCCCTGAGAACGTGTTGAACACACTCACGGGTTTCAGTGGAATCATTGACCATAGTGCCAATGGGATTTTCATTCAGCACTCTCAGAAATTCGGGCACCATGGGGCCCCATGCACTCCTTGCTAGATCTCCATGATTCAACGAGGCAAGGAAGCCACAAACCCTGACAACTAATATCAACTAATGAAATCCCCGGACATATTCTGGACAAATCTGGACAATGCTGTTCTTGCAACAAAACTTTTGGATACTTTTGGTGCTCCTTTTGGATACTTTTGGCGTTACATCATCAGGGAAGCTAAGGGAATCTGGGGCCTTGTGTAGTTCAGAAATTCTGCAATAAGTTTCTGGGCAAATGCTGCTTTTGGGTACGTTTATGGCTTACTTACTCTTAGTTATTGACCATACCTGGTGGAATACTACGCCCAGCCAAAATGAAACAAAAAGACACAGTTATTTGCAGGGGTGTATCTAATTAGGTTGACCATGATTTTAATACCCTCTTGAGGTGCCAACTGAGCAAAGATGATCGAACATCATGATCCGAAACCGGTTTGCTCTAAGCGTTTGAATCCATTTGATTCCTGTTATTGAACAGACAACTTAAATCCGTGTTTTGTCAGTCGTTGGATACAGACACGGGCGAATGCTCGTGAGTCGGAGACCAATGTCAGCCATTCCTGAGATAAATAAGTCTAAATCCAGTCGTCCACATAGTTTTGTCAATTAAACTCCCACATTTCTTTTGTGATTCCATACCGGTATCCGAAATCATGCCCGTATGGTTGAGACATTTCATTATTGCTAAAATCCATACATTTATTGATTGAAACATAGGACTCGATCTGTTGTTTGATTCTTGCACATCTATCTTGACCCTTGACTGTATCCAGGTAAGATACATTAAAATCATTTAAATATTGAATAAAAGTGGCTACAAGTCCCGAGATGTTGAAACCCATTTAACAGTGGCCTTTCCAGGTCAAAGTTCGCACGGCTGCTTGGATGAAATTTGCTGCGCCACAGCTGAAAGGTGAAAAAAATCCTTGTGGACCTAACCTCCAGCTAGTTCGGGGATTTTCCAGCTAGCCACCTTTGATGACACCAGAGGAGGGTAAGTTTGCCACAACACCAATAGACCTGTAGATTCTATGAAAAGAAGTGAGAGTCCTCACAGGAATCCTTGATTTGTCAGGGGCCAAAATATAGGTATGACACCATTAAAAGCAGTCGGACATGAGACCGACAGTATCCAGATACTCAGAGATGTAGCACGGCCATCAATGTGGAGTTAGACACAAAAAGACTGTTGCTTTAGGTTGTTCTTGTCCAATGTGTTTGCTGTTGTATTTTGGTGTTGCATTTTCCAACCCTGCTTGGAATGGTTATTAACCCAGCAGACGACACATGTTTAGGGATGGGTTGAATTTTTCCCCATCTTTGATCTTATTCTGTTCATGTGCTCGCGTTTTCCAACCAAGTGAGATTTTTGGGTTATAGACTCCCAATGACTGTGGGCTGGCTTAGTCGACTGGCATCACATGGGGTGTTGATCCAGATATATCCCGATAGAAAAAAACAAGGGCCGAACTTGTTTTCCTGTGAATCCCCAAATTGGCGTGTCTTTTGTGATCAACCAAGCAATCTGCATTAATCCTCGGGTAAGCCTTGGTGAAGGGTTGGTTATTTTCTTTATTGTTTACCATGGGAACAGCAGAAACTCTAGTGTGCAGCTGAGGATTCACTTTATCGCTGGGTATCTATGCAACAGTGGCATACATATAACATGACAGAGAGAGGTAGGTGTATGCCACCAAAAAAAACCTCATAGGAAATATGAAGAAGATGAAGACTCACTTTTTTGCGTGTTCCTGGGCCTTGATCAGTTTTGACCAAGAGCAAGAAGTGCACTTGGATCCGCAACGTCGGCTGTCAGCTGGGATTGTGATTCAGCAGCTCTATGCCGTGGTGTGCAATGAGATGCTGCTTTTAAGCGCTCCTGCCGCAGAGCATGAGGTGTCTGCAGTCACACCCAAGCAGTCCACACTTCGCAGTATCATACCAGAAGCTCCGTGACCAGAAGCTTCGTGGGAGATTGTGTCACAAAGCGCAGATTGAGGTCATCGCGTACCCGGGGTCCCTAAGTTTGACAGATTGAATCATAATGAATCATACTTGTCCTCGAAACTGTTGCCCAGTGAGATAGTGAGCAACGAAGTGAGCGAAGGTTCGACCCATTTTGAGGCACTAGCGGCACGGTGGATTTGGGCACATTTGAATGTGAAGATCTGAAGAATACGGTGCCACAAAAGCTCACGTTTTAAAACATAATGTTCCAATGTCCTTGTGGCCCCCAAAAAGCTATCCCTGGCCCCCGTTTTTCGACAAGGCCAGATTGATGTCTAGATTTTTGGTGCTGAAGATGCATGGATTTATAGCACTTAGAAAATGATAGACATACCCGACATAGCTCGGACGGTCTGTGTTTGCAACGCACGGCAATGCAGTGCGAAATGATAGACACACAATTAACCAAATTGACCATACAATCTCCGGATTTGATCCAATTCAATCTCTTTTGGGCGCATTGCGATTTAAGGCTCATATCCCAAGGGCCCAGTACCAATAAATCACAATAACAAGGCTCTGGATTTGTTTGTTCTGCTGTGACGCTGAGGATGTCTACATCTTTCGCACACGTTCACTGGAGGAGGCGATTCAGGAGGATGCTGATGACAAGGGGACCTCTGGCGTGATGGGGTCGAGATCCAGTCCAAAACCCTGATGGAACCTGAAGAAATGGAGATTTCGCCTTACTAAAACCATTTGATCAAGATGACCCATGAATCCCCTGGAACATGGTGGTTTGGAATATAAATGAGACATGGAGCACCGATGATGACATGGAGGTCTCCGATGAGATTCATCATGTTGCAGCGTTCCATGGCCGTGTTCCTTTCTTTACCTGGTTACGGTTATATACAGCTTTCCCTAAACAAATGATCCATTTTGGAAGGAGTTGATTGACGCTGATTCCAGATAGCCTGGCCAGAAGTGCCAAATCGACCATGCCTTGTGCGTCTTTGGGAAGCCACATGCCTGGCTAGATAGTGACAATCGTATATCATGAAAAAAGAACATAGTGTAAGCCTATCTACATGTAATATATATATATATATATTATATATATATACATACATATATGCCTGGCCACAAAGATGAATAGATCACTAAATTTTGTGGTAGACCACAAATGCAAAATCATCTTCTACCACCCCTTGACCGGGGGACACATTTATGTTGGCCGCCACATTCTGTCAAATCAAGTAGATTGCACTTCGGTTTGGTCTCACCCAATTTTTTTCACTCCAATGGTTGATGATAATATATGATAATATCATACAATATCCTCATTAGTTGGACACATTTGATGATTCCAATGAGGATATTTCTTGATATTATCATCAAATGGGAATCATGGAATCATAGTTTATGAAAACCAATGACGATATTCCAATGATGACAGTTGGAATGATTCCAATGGGATGTGATTTTCTGGCATCCCCGGGTCCAGTAACCGTTACTATTTCCATTGCATTGCCCGCCATCTCAGGAATCCGAGGACCAAGAGTAGCATCAAAAAGAGCCTTGGACCTGAGAAGACCTTGTTGAATATCTATGGTTGATATACTACCCTCTGGTTATTTAACATAGCCATGGAATAGCTGGCTAATTGTGGATGAATTTCCCAGCTACAAACCTCCATTTATAGGGGATTGCCTATGGCTATGTTAAATAACCAGATGGTAGTATTTGATAACATCGATTTTATATGATTTTATCCTCGGTTGACAAAACATCCTTGGTTTAAACAAGTTGCCAATTAAAGATCAATCTAGTCACTACAATAAATGCTATACAATGTAAATCTTGGGTGAGCAGGTGAACTTTTGACGTTGTTCACGTTTGTCATAAATGATTAAATGGATATGTGTGCTTTTGCAAACCAGCCCAAAAAGCACGGTTTCGTCCAGGTTCTCCAAGAGAAAGAAATGGTGTCAGAACTTACTGCAGATCCTCTTTCCCCATCAAATATCATAGATATCCCCGAACATACCGTATTTCAGATTTTGAAACAGATAAGATGTCATACGATGTCATATTATATCACCGTTAAAAATGCCAGATTTCATCCCCATAGCTTTATGTCACAGATGATGCTTGAAATGTCTCAGAGAATATGTCTGAAATTGTGCCAGGGGATAGGTCAGTAAATAAATATGTCAATCTACATGTCAGAAGACTTTCAAACCTTTGTTTTGAGTGTGGATACCTCCAAGTGACGTTTTGTTCAAATCAGGATATCCAAGATTAGCCATGTGGCTTTGTCTCCAAATCAGGGGACAGCCCATATAAAAATGGTCAATAGAGAAGAGAGCATGAGGCATGAGGTCTGGTCGACCATGGCCGTTTGCCAGATTTTGGGTATTCAATTTGGATATCACAGGTTCTGGCGCCGAATTAGAAGGGTGTATACCCTCCCGTCATGAAACATGACAAGGAAAAACGGCATCATAGATGATTTTCCCATTCTCCATTTATATTATAACTGTATATACACAGGGGATTGACAATTGCCACGTTTGATTGCAGGAGGGACTATATATGTAAGTCCAGTTAAATCCAGATGATATATCCAGGTGATTCGAATTTCTTGTACAACAAGAGCAACAACAAGAACAAGAACGACAACAAGAACAAGACCCATAATCCTTAACCACTCTCAGTCATGCTGCTTGATGCATGAGGTATTTCTGTAGTTTGCAACCTCGGTTGCCCAACTGCCCCCTCCAAGATTTCAAACGGTGATGAAACGAGTTTACCGTAGCCTCTTGACATTCCACTCATCTTACCAAGCTGGAACCGTTGGAACCTTCCTATATCCACATGCAATTTCTGCGGACATTACTTTATCAATGGAGATAGACAGGTGTTGAATGTGTTTTTTTTTCAGCCGTTATTTCAGAAGTTTGAAGCTGTGAGTTGTTTGGTTGCTACCCCCAAGTGAGATAAATTGGGATATACTTCAGTTCCTAGACAATTGAAGCTGTATCATTTGGTCCTAAACTGCAGCTGCGAATCGAGGAGTTTTGAAAGCGCATTTGGGAGTTTAAAAAGAGCAACCTTCGGTTTGATCAGTTCCGAGAAGAACGTCCGGAATCCCAGAGGGCTGTCGTTCAGAAGTCACCGTATTTTGGTCTTTTATGGCAACCACATACTGAAATACTTTATGCCAATCGAACTGGACCTACGAGCCAATTCACAAATTGGGGATCAACACATGGCATGTCCAGGACTCCAACATCCTCCAACAATTCGCAAGGTTAAGTTTTCAGAATTGAAATGCGTAAAGTACCCTCTGGTAAACTAACATAGCTATTGAAAATGGCCATTTATAGTGGATTTTCCCATTAAAAATGATGATTTTCCAGTTATGTTAGTTTACCAGGGGGTAGTGTTGTTTAAGACAGCATAAAAACCGGTCACCAAGGGCGGGCATGTTCCACACCTGGGCGAATCCTTCCCAGCGTTGATATTAAACATCCTCTAGGAACCATCGTTTATTTGGGGATGGGATCATCAAAATGTGAAAGGTGAAGAAGTCTACCACAAAACGGTTATAGTATGTTTTAGTTATAAATCTTGCTTTCGCTGGTTTCTGCACCCAAACACGCACACACACACACACACGCCGGAAAAGACTCCAAGACTTCGGAAACCTTCCTGAGCCTCCTTACAGTATTTGTTGATTTCTAACTTTTTTGCCATCTCTGCCTAGGATACGACTTTGAGTTTAACATGGACCCCCAAAAAATGATTTTGAAAATGATTTATGTATTGCAGCCATCAATACGGATTTCGAGTTTAGGGCATCCATACATTTAATACATCCACCATCTTTGATTACAAAATCACCTTTGTTGATGCCTTAACTCATGTTTTCCAAAGGGGTGACCGTAATGCTCTCAACAAAAAATGGCGCTGCCAAGGCTACCCAGAAGCAATTGGACATCATCAAGCAGTACGATTTCAACATGCACCATGGCCGCGATGTCGCGATGGAAGTCCAGGGACTGAAAAAGTACATCCTCGTGAAAACCCTCAGAAAGTGGACCAAAAAAGTACGTCTATGTATATGATACACATGTACCTTTTGAGGTCCCGGACCTCAAAAGGAACGTTGCTACAAACATCCTTTCCGGGACCTCAAAAGGAACATTGCTATAAAGTACCTTTTGAGGCCCCGGGCCTAAAAAGGAACTTGAGTATATAATCGTGAGTAATCGCGAGTGGGACCTCCCAAATACGTCCGTAAGGCTTGTAAAGGACTCAGAAGGTACATAAAGCAGCTCTAAAATCGTCAGTAAATCGTGAGTAATCCTGAGTGGACCCAGTCGTCAGTAACCCTTGATACTGCTATAAACCGTCAGCCGTAGAATCAAGCAACATTGCTATAAACACTCGGCCTTAGAAGCTCAGCATTGCTATGGTTTCTCGGGGTTGATCCCTTTTTGTGCCACTTTCGGCAAAGACTGAAAAAGAACGGCCTTAGGACTTTTAGGAATATGTTTGTGTCAACATGGGATTCAGCTGCTATTTATGAAGCTTTGCCCCATTTGGAAGATGGTTGGGGGCAATACGGGGTTTGTCTCAAAATAGAGGATTCCCTAATGGTCATGGTATGGAAAGGATTGTCTACAATTTGAGACAACCACACATGTA
Organism: Symbiodinium sp. clade C Y103; assembly: GCA_003297045.1. NCBI lineage: Eukaryota > Dinophyceae > Suessiales > Symbiodiniaceae > Cladocopium > Cladocopium sp. clade C. The sequence goes on from BGPT01001140.1 coordinate 111,213, forward strand.
TATATATATATATATTATATTATATATATAATATATATAATATATAAATATATTATATATATATATTATATATAATATATTATATATATATATATTATATAATATATGTATATATAATATAATATATCTATATACAGGGGGTCCTCCAGATTTTCCCTTAATCTAATTCTAGGGAAAGACGTATGGGTCATTGGTATGATCAAATCGTATGAAACTTCCTGTACATTAGGGAGGAAGAAGAGGAGTGAACATATATTTACCAGCCATTGTGGTGTGAAAACCAGAGAGCGACTGTGAACTGGCTCAATGCCGACCAAACCAGCCTGGAAGTGAGCTGCGAATATCGACGTCAACACCGGATGAATAAACCACTGTTTGATTGGCGGGGTTCCCATTTTGATAACAAATCAATGCAATTCATATCAAATCACCACTATTTGGGAATCTGAGGGAAACCGTGATTCATTACTGTACGCAGGGTTTCTCCAGGCCACAACTTGTCAGAACTGAAGATGAACACAGAATCCCATGGGTCCCAGGATCGGGTCTCTTGCTTCCTCATCTCAGCTATGAACGTGAAACATTCAAGCATCTGGATGTGTTGGAAAAATGGGTTACCTCCGAATTTGATGGTTGATCGTCATGAAATTCATAAGATAGCCATGAAATAGCCATAGATTAGAGCAAACTCCCCGTTTTCAGACACAGCATTGGAAGCCAAGGCAACCCAAGAGAGATGAGAGAGGCCACTCGATCTGCAATGAACCTGGTGAAGGCTATGTTTTTCCATGGGCCATGTTCAGTTGTCAGCTGAGCTTCGCCATCCCAGAGTTGATCTCTCCAACTCGGCAGGTTTTACCAACTAAGAGTTTGCTATTGAAAATGGCCATTTATAGTGGATTTTCCCATTAAACATGGTGATTTCCCATAGTTATGTTTGTTTACCAGAGGGTATTTCTTTCATATTCGTTGATGGATGGGTCGAGCTTTACTTAACGACCGGGAACGTTCTTTCGGAGTGGTGTCCAAGATATCCGTCGGCCCATTTTTTTTGGGATAGCAATAGGTGAACCGTGGGTAGGTGAACCTGGAATGGATATGTGTTTGTTCATAGACAGGTGAACCTAATAGCACAACCATTCTCCGAAGAGAATCACTTTCTGGCACAGTCTCTAATGAAGCTTATGTTAATTTTCACTGGAAGGAAACAAATCCCAGCCAGCAACGGTTGATTACCTGGGGTGTAGAAACAAAACTCAGGAAATTTTGCTGGCTATGAGATTGTGTCCTGCAAATGGTGCCTTGGCGGGTGAGCATAAGGCGGGTGGGAAGAATCAAGGTGTTGACCAGAAGAAGATGTGTCTAGGTCTATCTATTATATTGTCATATATCATCCATCGTTTATCTATCCATTTGTCTATCTACATATCTGAGTCTATTTGTTTGTCTGTGTTCTACCAACCTACCTACATATCTATCTATCGATCTATCATGACCTATCCATCTACCTATCTACCTGTGTAGCTGTATCTATAACTATATATACATATATACACATACAAATACATATCTATCTTGTTGTGTGAATATATTATCATATGTATATACGTATACAATATACTGTAGATATATGATAGGTGTATAGATATGTATATAATTAATATATATATATATATATTGTAGATACTGGGTGACGAAGTACTTCCTCAGGATGTATCTGAATCATATTGAATCCATAGTGACGTCTTGATGTACAGTACGAAAAAGTTGTAATGTGATAGAACACAACATGGGACAGTCAACGTCAGCACCATAGATGAAGATGTTTCCCAAGAGCAATGGCATATTACTGTACCAAAAAAACACACCACAAAAACCCGAAGATTGTGTCTACTTCCCCGTCTTGATGTTGGACGACAGGCGTGGAATCAAACGAGCAATGAGGGGCACTTTATGGACCGCCTGCTTACTTTGCATTGGTCACGGTATTAACCGTTATTAGCCAATTCAGAACTCATTTGCAATGCTTTGTGATATGTTGTGATATGATTTTGAATGAGTTCCGGAATGCCAGACCAATGAATTCCATGATACCATGGGGCCATGGAGCCACTGGGCTGCCTCAGGCCAACTTGGAATAACGACACGCAAGCATATGACAAGCCGCCCCTCAACAAGTGCCAGAAGAATTTTGGTGCTGAATTGGCTTCTGAATTTTGGGTGGTTGGAGGCGCTGTTTTGGAGAAAGATCTGAGAGCTAAGCCAATCAGTAGGAATTGTCCAGTTCTGAGTGGCAAATTGGGATCAACCGTCCCAATCATGTCAACGCTGGATTAGTAAACCCCTAGGCTGTTTGATTTGGGGGTAGCATTTAAGCATCAGATTATCACGGGCGTTCCCCCATAGATACTTCATAAACCGGGATATTTTTGTGAATACGGGGTTGAGAGAAAAACCCACCATTCCTGGGGGTCAATAGACCATCCCTCTTAGGACGTAGCCAATCTTCAAGCCCCTTGGGGATGGTTTATGATTGAGTTCACCACATTGCGTGGCCATGTTTTTCGGAAGATTCTTAAGGTCCTGGAGCCTTGGGGGGAAAATGTCGCAATCAAATCCACCACTTAGAAAATTACAACTTTGCGACGCTTGGTGGCCACTCTTTGTTCAATATGCATGTTCTCATCAGGGAGTCTTGAGGAGTGCTTATTCTCAGCCAATATGAGTGTGTATCCTCTTATGCTCGTTGGTGCTGGAATATCTACCGGCATGTACACCAAAAATAAACCCAGTTTCTTGGTAAATGTATGAGCAGGGATGATGGTTTGCCCGACATACAGAGCGTTGCATTTCAGGGAAGTGGGAGATCCAGTCCCTCAAGTAAATCTAGATATACGTTCTGGTTCTTTAATGTAGCTATGGAACAGCACCAATTTTTAATAGGTAAATCATCGTAAATCATCTATTTTCATGGGCCACGTGAAATAACCAGAGGGCAATCTCGGTTTGATGGGGATATCCCATCCCCAATGTCATGAAGAATGGCGGTATGATCGTATTGTTCCTTGGGTAAACCTTTCAGAGACAACATGGAAGGCCAACAGACAATGGTTGGCAATCGTGCTGCGATGGGCTTTCATGGGCTATCCCATTTGTATCTGGTGTGGCAATATGTTACATAATGTGATATATAATATCATATAGTATGCATATGGGGTTGTCTGAAAATGGGGTATACCCCCCAAATGGCCATTTTAAATGGGATAATCGATAATCATCCATTGGAATTGGGGGTACCCTATTTCCTCATACAAACCAATGGTGTTTGGCATGGTCTGTAAGGTTTGCCATGTATCTATGATGTTAAGGGCCTAAAGTGACACCATTCTAGGGTAAAACGTATGCCAGCAAATATGCCGGTATATCATGGTATATCTATCTATATATCATATGATATATTATAATATTATATATATATATAGATAGACATACATATACAGTATGTATGTGCTTAAAATGTGTGACGCGCCCAATGTTGAAGTTGTTTCAGATTTTGGAACATGAAGTCACCAGCCCTGCCTGTGGCACAGCAGCAGAAAGGATTCGCTTGGTGAACCTCCAAGTCTTGGCTACTTGGACGCACCGTCTGCGAGTTGGGTAGTCTGTCAAGGTACCGAAGATTGGAGATATGAACATGGTGAAACAGTGAACGTTGATACATACAATGGGCAGATCATATAATAGCAGTAGCAGATCTGTTTTTCATTTTTTTTTTGCAATGTGAAATTCGTGTAGAAGATGTTTGCTTTTCTAGCCATGAATGGTGAAATATGGGAATGAGATATCATGAGCAAACTAAAGCTTAAGGGAAAATTCCAGGTTGACTAAGATGACCGGAAGCCCTAGAACCCAAAGCCCTGAATCCTCAACCTGAAAACAATCGAGACTATTCCGGATATATAGATGCGCTGATAGATGCGCTGATATATGCGCTGATATATGCTGTGTTTTCTGCAATCTCTCCAATCGTGTCACGACAACCCAGCAACACAGCATCCTCATTTTTGTTTTTAGTTTGGGCAAACCACAGGGTCTGTGCGTAGAATGAGCCATTCAGTGCCATTTAGTACAGTGCCCTCCGGCAGTTTCCTCTCGGAATCATCGTTATTTTGGTATAGTATGTTGCAAAAATATAGAACAAATCACCCATTGTGAGTAAAATATGCCAGCACCATCGATGGACGGTACTGGGCTTTTACCATTGAATCCAGGCAGTGCAAAGACTTACTTTGCTGCTGGTTTACCGGTGGTTTATCACGAGCACGAGACAATAGGTAAAAATGTGTTATGTGACTTTTAGGGTGACACGGAGATTGAAGCTGGATATAGTATAGTTATATATAGTATGTTATATTATATATATAGTTATTATGGTGGTTTGCTACATATAGGTATCATATAAGTGAATCATTTACATAGGGATTAGTTCCTGCTTTCCTCCCTTGCATCGGGGCGGAAGCGCTTGGAACATGCCTTCTAGAATAAAAAAAGTCAATGTTCAAGTGCTGAATGTCATGCAAAGTCCGAGACTATAGATGTGGTCAAAGCCTTAGATTCATGTTTAAGGCCTTAAAGGCCCAAACATGGGTCTGTTGTTGAATGAATACATGTGCATTTGAAAACATCCATTTTGCGTCCATTGCTTGGTGAAATCACTGTCTTGCTCCATCTGGATCTGAGAAGCTACTTCAGCGAAAGTGCGCCCCCGAAGTACATTCGCAGAGCCTGCATCCTTTCATACTTGATTTGCTTTTTGTGGTGTTTAGCGACATGATCCAGACGATTCGATATTTTAACTTAAGTTGTAGTAGATGGGCCCACACATTTCCCACAATTTCCCACATATCCCATGGAAAGAAAATCACCAGGCGATCAGACAGGTTTTTCTTTGGGTCTTTGGTTATGTCAATGGCTCCTGTCATGAACCAGCGGGAAAGATCATCAATCTTCCTAAGATCAACCATGATTCGCTTTGATGAGTTTTTTTCAGACCTGGGGAACCCATTTCGTCCGATGGTTTATATATAGCATCACTTTTCCGACTGGGCAGGCCATGCATCTCATAGATTGGGGCCATCTCTGAATTGTGAAACCCCATCTCTTATTGTTGATACTTGTTGATATATCCGCATGAAATCTCAGAAATTGAGTGTTCTTTTGTTACCACCCATTGTTCAACTCTTTTTCAAGCACCTTTTTATCACATTATTTATCTATCATCATCTGTGCCATGGTCAGGACTCAGAATTTCTCCAGGTTATCTGGGGAGGGTCGACTTACTGGTGCTTAGCAGGGAAGGAGGGAATGACCTATAATGACCATTAATAATCATCCCATTCCCCCATTCCATACTAAGCACCAGTAAGTTATTGTTGATTATACAATGTCATAATATGTCATAATTTATAAGTTACATCCCCATCTTATTCTCAAAATAAACCCCACATTTCTTGCAGAAAAAGCTCGTCAAACCTCCATAAACAAGCTTGGTAACATCCCCATCTAACTTGACCACGACACCTTTTTTGATACCTTTGGGATACCTTTGGCGTGGATGATGTATCGCCCTATCCCGGGAATGAGTGAGGCCTCTGAAGAGAACTATTTGCAGATTCTTGGCCTGTAGAGTTGGGATGAGTCTGGCCTGGTAGGGTTTAGGAACCCATTTTTCTCATCGGAAACCTTGGAGATGGCTGAATTTCGTGGTGATTGTTGTGGCGACCAAGGATTTTTTCACAGGACTTTGCGGTGAAAGGAGTCGGCCTGAAGTCAAACCTGCAGTGGCAGTGGTGAGGAAGCCAAAGAGAACGGTGAGTATCCGAATATGGCATCGGAGATAAATCACCAAACGATCGAACTTGACACTTTTTCGATGCGGCTTTGGCTAGACTGCAGGTCCGTATAGATCCGTACTCGCCGTTCCTAGCCACTAAGGGAAGTTTTTTTAAATTGTGGGACACCCTGAGTACCTATGATTACCTGTCCCTGTGATTTGGTGAAGACTTCACTTCTGATTGATTTGATGATTTGATGAACCAAAACAAGAGGATTGCAGGACGAGAAAAAAATCATCAAAAAGATTCAAAAAGGGTTTCTTTGTTGCTTTAGGCATTACATATAGACAAGATAAAAAAGATATTGAGATTGCCATATGAATAAAGGGCATTGTCACTGATTTCACCAAAAAAACAGCAGTGTCGCCAACAAATAGGATGCTAGTGCGAATATGAGAAAGTCTCGTCAATATTTCATGGCCTGATGGGAAGCCATTTGGTGTTTTCAAACCACCAGGCTCTTACTGGCCTTTGTTTACCGTTTACCTTTGATTCATAGATGCGAAAGCACTCAGTTGCTGTAAGTATCTCGAAGTCGTGAAAAACTACAGGAAACCACTATGGGAATGTGTTGCATGTGTTTTGACCCCCTTGATACATTTCTAGGGATGTTCCCTTCAATTGCTTTTTGACCATTTGTTGGCGTGAGTCTTGCGACAGAACATTCTTGACCAGAGTGATGGATGAGCGCATGTTTATCTATCTATATATATATATATACATACGTACATCATATGTATATATATATACATACACATGTTTGTCAATTTGCATACCAACATATACCAACATGCCGATACCAAATCAGATTGGATTTGATCCGCGGAAGCACAACCCTGCGTGTATATGTTTGTTTTTTTTTTTTTGGAGGTTGTTTTACCAACTGCCAATCATTGAGTTGTTTAAATGAACAACATGCAGACCATCCCCTATGGGCAACCCAGTGAGCTCTTAGGATTGAAGAGATTAGTAGCTCACAAAAGCAAGAGAGCTCCGTCAGTGGTGTCTTGGCTGCAGTTGCATCCAATGTTTGCTGTTACAACATACTGTACCTTGTTTTCAAAAAGTGTTCTTTCTTTGACGAAGTTGGTTTGAGTCCTCGTTGTTGTTACTTGTATCCCATTTGTAGCTGCTTCAGTCCCGTTGTTAGTCACATCCTGTTGCTGTTGTGCTGGTTGGCATCCACATGCATTGGTTTTTGTCTCCAGATGTTCTCTTGGACCAAGCCAGTAAATCGTGATTAGGTCAATCGGTCAATATATATTTGCCAGAGGAATAGGAGCTAGATCAGAACGAACTTCTTTGAAGATATATTTAATTTTAACCTTGTTGGGAGTTGGGAGTAGCCAATATCCAGCTAACATCATGCTTTCATTTTGCAAGTAAACCTCGGTTGGGTAAGTGGTTCAAGACTTAGATGCATTTGTTTGTTTTGTTGTTTTTTGTTTCCAGAAAATTAAATACAATAGTGTACATATACATATACAATCAAATATACATACTCTCATATTTGTGTGCACATAGCGATATACAGTATAACCTCTGTTTATTTAAAGGAGTGAACTGGAAAATCACATTTTTTTGACAAGTATATAGATTGTCAGTTTTTTATCATCAAACTAAATGGATGTAAAAAGGCCATCGCTTCTACAGCTATGTTGAATAACTAGAGGGTAAATCCAAACTAAGCCCAACCAATATTGTCCTATGATATTCCCATATCCATCAATATCCCGATTATTATCCCATGATGATCCTATTAATTAATATCAGAATATATCAGAAATAATCTTAAATCCCAATGAAATCGCCAGTAAGCAGCATTACACACCATATATCCATTAACTTACCATCAAGATATAACAAACAGCCCCATTTAGTTTGATGATAAGGTCAATCTCCTGGATTGGTCCTCTCGCTGGTGACGAAGATTGCACGGATGAAGCGTGGTGAATGCTGTGTGAATGCTGGGTGCTGCGGAAAAACAAGTTGGATACTGTATAAAACATGGGAGAACTTGTTTGGGGGAATCTCATGTGTTTTTTGTTTGCATGGTAATTCAATTGTGATGGATTAAAACATGTTTCACTTAGGTGTTCGGATGAACATCCATTTACATAATCGAAAACCCAGCTATCAAAGTTTTGGCTGAAATCCAATCTCAAATCAGACACACAACGTTCCAACAGTCTTGGGCATTATTTTGGTTCGATCGTCATGTGCAAATCAAGACCCAGGGCTGGTGCTAGAAACCTATTTGGAAGATGCACTGATGGAGATGATGTGTACCAGATTGTTCATTGATGTGAACTATATCGCTCAAAATAGAAAGACCGCACTGCAACGCCACTGGAATGATGGTTAGTAAAGGTAACCAGCCCTAACTGGCTTTATTTAACCTGATGTTGGGTTTGTGACTTATCATGAATCTCAATCTATTCACATATATACATGATTACACATGTATGTACGCACATGTACATACTGTATACATATGTGTATATGTATGTACAGTACGCATATACACATATATATATAATTATATATATATATAAATATACATAATATAATCTTATATATAATTATATATAATATAATCTTATATATATAATTATATATATATATCATTATATATACAATTATATATAGATATATATATAAAATAATAATAATAATAATAATAATAACAATAATAATAATAGTAATAATAACAATATACATAGATAGTCTCAAATGTCTCATATATAGGATATATCTATATGTACCATTATAGACAATTTAAATCTGTCTACCCTTGCTTTCCTCTGACCACGTCACAAGGATGTTCGTTCGCCACACAGCGACGATCTCCGCGCCGGATACCCTTGGGAAGTCCAAATTCTGCAAGGATATGTGGACTCCAGGAGCACCCGTTACGTGGTAGGCTGGGAAATACGTCAACTACCCAATAGATCAGGTTAGACAATTTCCTATCTATTAGGAAACTCCTTGTGACATGTAATGTTTTCATTTTTTACTATTTAGTTTTAGTTGGACAATTGTTGTCAGCAATTTGATCCAATTTGTAAGGTAATTCAATTTCAAGTTTTCGTTGAAACCATGTTTCTTAAATAGCACTTTTGTTTTTTTTTTAAACTTGCGATGCATTTTACCCGTATTTTCATACCCTTATGAGTTTCTGTGGGTAAACATGGGTAAACTGAGGGTCCAATTCATTGGACACACTCCCGCAGGAAAAACTCCTGAGAAGTCCTACGCCGTCGGCGTACCTTCGATTTCTTGGATTCCACTGGGTCTACTGGGGAACTGCTGAATGGTATACGATTTACCCTCTGGTATATTAACAGTTCGACTCTGAGAATAGCTATTTTTAGAGGAAACTAATCTTCCAATCCCTATCTGCCAGGGTCTATGTTAATTTACCAGAGGGTACCTGGATAATTTAGTTATCATGCCTGGTCGAAGGAAGTTTGGAAGCCGAACTTCCGACAATATGGACAGATGGAAACGCCAAGATGGGAAGAGCCACAGAAGAGAGAAGCTCAGACAGGAGAAAGTCCATATTTATCACCTATCCCTGAAATAGGGAAACAGCAGGCGTGCATTTGAGCATATTTGAGGAATTTGATGGTCCTTGACGTTCAGATGGGGATCAACAGCTGTACCATATTTCATCACATTTCCAAATTTTTGTGGGGGATAAATCTCCACAAATCCCAGCGATTCGGTGGTGATTTTTGTCCCCAGGTGGAGTGTAGTGCCGAGAAGACGGATCAGGAAGCAGGAGAAGACGAGGCGAGTTGGTTCTTCGTTTTTTTTGGGCCGCAGAAAACCGGGGATTTCATCATCAAGAGTGGGATGTACTCGGGGATGCAACCGTTATATAGGATTATATAGGTAGAATCGCTGTGGGATAATCTGGGTACTGTAAACTCTGTTGCAACTGAGTACGAGAAACAATCCCGTTTTTATGAGTTTTATGATGTTTTATGGCTTGATTTCTGATTTGGAGTTGTTGGAATTTACCCGGATCTAGCAGATGATGCACGCGATCTGAATAAACAAATTGGATTCAATGGGTGACTAGTTGGTTCCTAGGTCATTTGTGTTTTCCACATAGGCCATGCCTTGTTTGTTTGTCGTTTTGATGGAGAAATCCTTCTCTTTCCAGGCCTTGATGTTCAGCCGCAGATTTTGCAGTCTGTCCCCCCACCATGGGCAAGACCAACATGGTGGAGGTGGCCAATTCCATGGTGATTAAGCACTGCAAGGTGAAGCCAGAGGTGCTGCGTACCGATGACACAAAGAAGGGAGCAGAGAATCATCTACTCCACCATCGACGTTTGCTCCTGCACAATGTGATGGGAGGAACGGTTATCACAGTTGGTGCTAGTTGATGTGTTTGATTTTGGCCTCAAGTTTTCTGGTCCGTGCTTTCACAATAACCATCAAGAAGCGATTATTTGGCAGAGTTGCCTCATCCCATTCCCCCCTATCTCAGAATATTAATATATATATATATAAATACATATTTACATATGGACCCATGATATGCACAGTTTCAAGGACAGTAATGATTTGAAAAGGCGATGGGATTGATTCAGACTCAAAGGCTGGGTTCTTAACCATCGATCCCCAAATTCTCCTAAGACCGGAGGGTTCCATGGTTTCACTACTACCTTGAGGTAATCCAACAGAACATGACTACATAGACAAAAAAAACTTAGCTAAGTGGGCATTGAATGGGAATCCGATTAATCATCAAATGGCGAATTGTCCATTGCCATGTTTGGCTACCAGAGTTACCAGAGGCTAAACCATACCGATTTTATACCGGACCTTAATTATAATTGGATTTAATTGCTTGGGTACATTCCTGGATAAGCCTTTTTTGTTTTTTGTTGAAGGGTTTTTCATGGGCTCATCTCTTGCAATATTTCTTGGACTTCAAATTATTTGACACTTTCTTACTCCTCATATACACCTCATGTGCTCACGTTTGTCACTCCCTCCGATCACCAGTCGCAGCGTGCTTGTGGGCTTGTGCGGCCCATAGGAATTCTGGTTCCGCATGTTTGTTTTTTGTTACGACGCCCCACAGTGGTTAATAACACCCGCCCCGTTATGTTGTGTGTCACGTCAGTTAGAAGTTGTGCACAACAGTTAGATGTTGTGCATGTCAGTTGGAAGTTGTAAACAACAGTTAGTTGTTGTTCACGTCAGTTTGAAGTTGTGCACTTCAGCTGGAAGTTGTCGTCATCGCATGACTGTAGGATTATTTTTTGGGGTGGGGAAAATGGGGTGGGGGGAGGGAATAACTTGATGCTACGTTACAAGATCTTCTCTTGTTTGTGCTTGGCTGTGGGAGTAGAAAAGAACACATCGAGAGCTGAAGCTGTGCCACAAAATCATGATGCAATGCAATTTTACATTTGTTGCACAGCCGCCGCAAGATTCGACCGGTGACAGAGAACGAAACGTTACTACTTGTACTAATAGTTCAAAAAGTTCAAAAAATAAAGCCAAATGATGACACACATACTATGCACCCGATGATGTTACATAGCCCTCAAACATGGTCAAACATCCATACAGCATTACTGATCAGTCAACTCCCCCTCTCTTATTCATCAGTCATATCATAGTCAAGTCATATCCATGATATTCCCATACTTTCCTCATATGTTGTACCCCTTTGGATGCAGTACTACCTTTTCGAAGGTACGGCTGAACGCCTAAGTCAACCCCCAGTCGTACTTCCAAGGAAGGTACAGTTGGATCCATAGGACACCTGAGTTTTTTCACTGGACATTGCCCAAACATACCCTACTGCTGTAACTGGGGCTAAGTCATGTTAAGACATATCAAAATATATTAATTTGTTGTATCCTGTTATATCCCATTCTATCCCAATGCTATCCCATTAAATCCCCATATTTTGTTTCAGAATCTCCCGAGTTTATCTGGGCCTGGCCCAGCCCAACGGGATGCAGGTCACCACGGATGGCATCGATGCACGCTATGAGTTCGAATTTGTGGAGATGCAGCCGGTGTGGAACGAGGCCCCGTTACGGTGTATAGTTTACAGACATCAATTATTGTATTTATATGTATTTATGCCATGTGCATATCATCAATAATATATTGTATGTACTCTAAATACATAATATATATATATATACATGTGTATATATATATATACATACATGTGTATCTACATGATATGATTTATAGTAATAATAAAACACACCATAATTTAATATGGAAACATTGATACACTATAATAAAGAATACATATGTGTACAGTACATGTATTCATTCTTTTCTACAGCTGTCTGGATGGCCTCACATGGTCTCCCCCAAGGATGAGAATGTATTGCAGTTCCCGTAGGGGACAGATTGGGGGTTGGGTACTACTCATAGGACCATTGGTCGACTGGTCGACAGGGAACGGAAGGTACAAACTATACCAAACGAGCTGTATATCCCCAAGTATATACCTCCATTTAATTGTTCTTTCCAATTAGTTGCAACTACCAGCAAAAACACAGTTGATCAATTACTAAGTGTAGTGATGAGAAGCGCTCACATGCTTCTTATGGCCTTTCCAACCATCATATCCTCCGCTAATCAAACATAGCAAAGGGACCCCCCCGCGAACTAAATGGAGGTTTCTATCTGGGACAATCACCGAACACAATTAAATAGTGGATTTGAGATTTTCCAGCAAGCCATGTTACGATGACACCGGGGGATTCGTCACCAAAAAAAAGCCATGAAATCCTTACATGATTTCCCTATACTTCCCTATTACATAGTCGTCCAAAAAAGAAAAAGGCCATGTCATCATGTCACAGGTTTTTCAACCACCTGGCCCGACGAGGCGAAGAAGAAGAACCAGCAGCGAATCGGAATTCGCGCCTTGGGCCTTTTTAGAAGAAGCATAAGGGGTTCAGGTCTGAAACGCTAAATTATTAGTATCACTATTATTGTTGATATGTATATATTATATATACACATATCATGGACATATAATATATAATAACATATGTAAATATAGAGTAAAACATGTTTGTAAAAATAGAATACAATATCTACATATATATATATAGATAAAACAAAATATAAAGATATATATATATATATGTAAATTTATGTAAATCTATAATTACACATGTGCTGTGTATATTTTATATATAGACAATTATTGACATTGATACCTCTTCATATGGAGGTAATTAGTAAAACTGTTTTCCGTCGTATTTGTTTTGTCATGGTTTTTCCCACCTGCCAGATGAGGGGTCTCCTTTTTTTTGTCAAAGGATGGTTCAAGAGATTAGCATGTGCGCTTTCACTTGTTCAGCAGAGTTGGAATGAAACAGAAAAACACATTTGCATGTGGTGTGTGGTAGATACTGTTTCGGAACAATCATTAACAGGCGTGTTTGCCCAATTCAAAGCAGTGCATAGAAACCGCAGAGTTTGTGGTGGAGTTTGTCAGTGAGGACCTGATTGCAGGTTTCAACATCTTTCAACCAGAAACAAAAGGCACATGAGAAACAACGTCGCCAGAACGAGAATCAGGAAGACAAATACGACTTCACCGAGACCTTGCTGACCTGGTTTGAGTATGCATAACGACTTCTTGGGCTTCTGCCTCCGGCTAGCGCTCTGGAGCGATAGCCGGAGCCAAAGACCACTATGCCACATAAAGTGTCAGATAAAATGTGGGAAGATAAGTCAGTTGGAGGGAATCACCCGAAGTAATTCTTTACATACACACAGGGTACATATAATATATAGCTCCAGAAGGGGACTGCGAGTGCGGACGGTTCCACAAGACAAGAGCTGGATCTTCATCTTGTAGCCGTCGTTCAAGACTAGCAATGAGATCAAAGTATCGTTGTTAGATAATGTCCCCTTCCCCGTGTTTGTTGGTTTTATCCGTATTGATGTGGCGAATCCGGTGCAAAGCCTCCAATCGTTTTTAGGTTTGTAACCCTGCCAAATGTCAAAGTTTCTCGTTTCTGGTCTGCCATATCTGATCAGGATTGCTACATCACGAAAGGGTATCACATGGGTAAGGCTCAAAGATCTTCAAAGTTTCAGGCAAACCCATGGGCCCAAACATATTGTTTGCTGTTTAATGATCAGCCATCCCGTCCCCAGTTCGTGATGAATACCCACATGTGTAATGTTGAAACTTGAAATCATCCCCACTTGCAATAGCGCTTCGGATGTCATGCTGAGTCATAGCTGTTTCTATTTTTGCCTTGAAGCTGACATCCAAACATAAATTTCACCTCCACTTGGAGATCCAGAATGCGTCCGTTCCAGATTATGATCCACCACATCCGCGTAGTATTCGGCAAGTCCACAATTGAGACATACTGTACGAATGAGGTTCCCACACCTTTCGGTTTTCTTGCTGAAATCGCATTATAGAAAACATGTTGGCAGATGGTCATTTTCGGAAACATCAGGAACCTCATCAAACGAAACACAACTCACTGGGTATCTAAACGAGTCGTACAAGTGCTGTGTTGTTTTTCTCGACTCGATAGTCCTGCGTTTTTGCCGAGACCAATACGCCCATTCTACCCCTCTATAGTCTCTGAAACATCTATCATCTATGGAAATCTCCACCCATCCATGTCTTTCATGAGGCGGTGGCTACAATTTGAACTGGTGTCGCACCCTGACGGGAAGATGGGAAGTTTTTCTGCCATGATAGGCGGCTGACTTTTAGGATGAATACAGAAGAAGTATGTGTTTGTTCTGTCTTGTTCTGGGAGTATGTTCTAGATGTTGGGTGAACAGACTATCGGTGTGTTTTTTCCTACTGTCATGTTCTTTAAACATTGTTTGTTGATGTTTGTTGCATCATGTTCAAAGGATTCCCGATGTTTTTCTTTGGGAGGCCGAATATCGACAATTCTGTCCTTCTGAGTTCAGAAGTGCCAAAAACTGGCGCTTATCTGTTGGGGTCTCACTGATGGTGAACTGTTGGGATTATGGATTCGATGGAATCATCCAATATTAAAAGCCTTGGAACCCTTACTTACTGGTGCTTAGTAGGGAATGAGGGAATGACCTATAATAATCATTAATAATCATCCCATTCCCCCATTCCCTACTAAGCACAAGTAAGCTTAAGTCACCTTTGAACTGGCCTTGCGAATGACAAGCGCCCGCTCTCTTAGGAGTGCTGGCAGAAGAAGACCCGAAGACAAAATTGAAGGCTGCGTACTTGTCCCAAGATGTTGTAGCGCAGTGTTTTCTTCAGAGCTGCCCTTGTTGGAGATTTAAACAATGTATGTCTCACTTTTACTCGTTACAAGGATAGTCACTGGAGAAACAGTAATATCATGAAATCCAATCCAATAGTCTTTGGCATCTACTTGTTGTCGCATCACGTGTCCACCTGGCTGCATCTGCAAATAGCAACCCTAGATTTGATGGTTGCTCATCATTTTCCAGTACATAATTGCGAGTTTGGGATGCATGTTCCATATTTCCAGACCAAATCATATGAAGTTGGTGAACATATTCCATGAAATTTAATTTTGAAAATTCTATGTAATTTACCCCCATTATACCCCCCCCATTGATATCACCATTTGTATCCCACTGCTTCCCTCAGAAAATGACTGGACCTTCCATGTAGCGGAGGCCGGGTCGTTGGTGTGCGATTTGGAGCTCCCCACACAGGAAGGCACCAACATCCTGTTAAATTCCACGCTCCCTTTGGAGGCCGGGAGCAATTTTGGAACACAGATGTGGCCCATGTGGAGATCATGGTACAGATCATGGTGGTGTGTTTCATGTGTTTAGGTATATATGTTCCATTCTAACATGTTTGGGACCGGCTGCCAAGAATACATATTATATACAGTACGGTGATTTGGCGCTGGTGCCCTTTGTGGAAAAACAACAACATGTATCTGGACTTGTTGACCCGTCTTGACCCTCATGTGACGCACAAAATACAGCAAGGGGAGTAATGTCCTAACGAGACATAACGAGACTATATGTGTATTTAAAAAAGTAATAAACAATCAAACAAGAAGCTAAAAGAAGAGCGAAACATGAGGTCCTATTTGGCACTGCTCTCTGAAAAGGTAATGACCATGGCGGACAAAGTTTGATTCCTTCAAGGTGGTGCCACCTCTACTTGTAGTTATGTCAGTTGAGCCAACTTGGCTAACCATGGGGCACTACTGTACCTTGCAACATATATTCCAAACAGTATATATATATATATTATATACATGTATCTCTAAGTCTATGATGTGCCCAGGGTATCTCCATTATGGTTGGTGTCATACCCAATTTTTGTTGAGTAACTCCCCGACAATATCCCAATGACAATTCCCATTATATCCATGATATGCCCATTGTATCCCCATCATATCGGCCATATATACAGTAAAATCTAACAGTTACTAAACTGTTGTTTTTATAGATCTTTCACAAACCTCAGGGTTATGTCAATGGGAATTTCAGGACACTGAATTGGAGGCACTGTGCCATATAAGGTCATATATTGC
The DNA here is from genome assembly GCA_003297045.1 of Symbiodinium sp. clade C Y103. Lineage (NCBI taxonomy): Eukaryota > Dinophyceae > Suessiales > Symbiodiniaceae > Cladocopium > Cladocopium sp. clade C. Next base: position 127,657 of record BGPT01001140.1, read on the forward strand.
AGGGATATTCCCTTACATATGTCTTACATATGGTAGGTACCTCCAACTTAGGTTCCTTGAATATTGGGAGAAAACCTGGGTTTTCGACATCATCTATATAAACGTGTACCCTTGGGTATCTAACATAAACCTCATAGTTGTGGTAAAATGCGATGCTCCCCAGTTTTGTTGGTTTATAAAAGAAGTGAATACAAAAGGTTTAAGTCTCTAAGTATCATAAACCATATAGTTATATAAGTCATTGGACTTGCTGTATGGACTTTCTGTATGTGGCCCCCAACTGATGGTTAAAGTATCATAAACCATCATAAACCACACTTATGGTACTCGTAGCCTCTGGTAAACTAACAGTTTGCTATTGAAGCCATGGCCATAGAATTTTTGGAAAATTTTCCCATGAAAAATGGTGATTTTCCATAGTTATGCAACAGTTTACCAGAGGGTATGTATCAAATATAATTGGAAAATCACAATTTTTTCATGGGAGAATCCACGAAATTTCTATGGAAAATCCATGAAAAGTGAGTGAACTCACTGGATTGGTTTATGGGAAAATTTTAACCGGAAACCCCTATATTTGATGGGAAAATCCATGGTTTCCTGTAAATTTTCCCTTAAACAGGCGCAGTTCCGCCTGGAGCAGACGGGCAAAAACGACCTGCCCAGCACGGTGGTCATCTCCCCTGGCGCCGAGGAGCGCTGGGCTGCGGTCCCAGCCGTTGTGACCCGGGGGGGACCCTCAATCTGTGGTAAACTGTTACATAACTATGGAAAATCAGCATTTTTCATGGGAAAATCCACTATAAATGATAAATGGCCATGGCTTCAATAGCAAACTGTAACAGTTTACCAGAGGGTAGTAAACATACAAAAAGCTCTGGAAAAATCACAATTTTCAAGTTCTGTACATCACCTATCAATATCTCGCAATGTTCCACCGCGTGGAAAAAAAAAGGTGGAAAACATTGGAAAACCCATGAAACCCTAGGAAAACGATATGGAAATGCTAGAGATTTCACATCGAACTGTTATTTTGCGGGAGGGTACTTGTGGCTGTTTAAATAGAAAGGATCTACTACTGATGATAATCCAAGTACTAAAGTTATATCCGAGTAGTTATAAAACCACAATATATAGATATTTTAACATACTGTATATCCTTGATGGCTCACCCCAGTTAGGAAGTACTTGACCTGCTTATAAGTTGGGTTATGTCCAAGTTACTCACTTGGATGAGCCACCAAGTATATATCAGGGAGGGATTCGTTTAGTGATTCTTGCTCTGGGTGGTGCAGGGATGTCTGTTTTCTGATTCTAGCGTTTGCTTTCCTTCCTCCGGCTGCTTCTGGCTGCTTTTCATTCTTCTCACTTTTCTGTTCTTTTTGTTCTTTCTGTCTTTTGCTGTTCTGCTTTCCCGCTTTTCTGCTCCTTTGTTGTTGCTTGTGTAGCTACTTGCTTTCTTGTGTTTGTTGTTCCCTTTATTTACCAGACCACCAAATGTCTTGGGAGCCTCCAACATCCCCATAATCTCGGTTTTGCTTATCATGAAATGGAGAGCCAATGGGTCCCAAGAAAAGGTTTGGGATATTTCCTACGATGAACGGGTGCAAAGGTGGAGGGGGTTGTTTTATGATGTTTAATGTTGCGATTTGTCTATGTATGTGTCATGGACCAGGGATACAGTAATGCGTCAAAGCACTTGATACATGTTAAGTTATGTTGTGACATTTTGTGGCTTTATGGTCTTGCACATCATGCCACTGCCTTTACACCCCAGGTGTCTATGACCAGATTGCCGGGCTTAAAATTGGCCACTGCACATGCATACTGGAAATTTAAGCCGCATATCATACATACGTGGTCCTTTCAACTATTATTTTGGCTGTTTACTTATGTTTATATGTGGCTTTATTGGCCCATTTGAAAGCATGTGTTGCTCTCCGTTGAGCCAACAGGATACCTGCACTGGAAGGTGTGAAGACGATGAATCCTACGTCAAACACAAGGCGGGCTCGTAGGAGGATTTTAAGACTTGGAGGATCTAGGGAGAGATCCATTTGAGTGTATCAGTGTACCCCACATATCCCCTGATGATCACGATAGAATGAAGGGAAACTGGTTCATCAAGTCATGTGATTAAACATGATTCAGAACTGGGAACCCAGATATCGATGTGCTTGAAACGGATCTTGCCTGAATGAAAAATCAGACCCAGGTTGTCATCTACGAAGGGGAGCATTTTGTGGGAACCCAATGAGATCAATAGGTCGACTGGGATCCTTTCCCCACAAGCTTAAACATATGCCCAGTGAGAATCCTGCTTTCGTATTGAATCTCGTCATTTTGGGGCTGTGCCCAAGATAGGGGGTATTTACATGATTGGAAGATTGTGGCTGGAAGTGGCTAATGTGGTAAACCCAATTTCATGAACCATACCCAACATCAGCATGTTTATCGGTTCTGCAAACCATCCCCCAAGTGTTCGGTTTATAAAAGGGCGTTCCCAACGATCCCACCGTGCACCTCTTAGGTCGACACCAGGTCAGGGGTTGCAGGCCACAAAAAAAAACTCTAATGTGGGCAATCCATAATAGACTATCTAACATTTGGGGATGGTTTATACAACCCATTTCTGGTGATATCGGGGATGGTTTAGGATTGCGTTTACCAGATTACTACCCTTCGAATTCCCAGAACAACTTTACCATGACTATTTGGAGAATCAACCGACTTAGAAGTTAGCCAACAACAAACCTGATTTTTATACCCACGTTGAGAGAAACACCAATCAACTATAGGGAAATATGCTAATCCTGGTTCTTGACCACTTCCTGACTGAAATATCTTGTGTTGGTTGTATAAACTGCTGACCTGAAAATTGGATTGTGTCAGATACCGAGGATAGGCAAAATTGCCGTGTGTAATCGTTTTGTGAAATCAACATGTTTGACTCGATGATTAACACTCCCGAAGATCATCGCAGGATATTGACACATTCCGAAATTCCCATATTTGAACGGCTATGATTCGATCAATATCAACCATTTTCTAGCATGCAAATATACTAGCAGGCTCCTGCCCAACATCAAACTCTGCGGAATCAGCGCCAGGTCTCAGAGGATCTCTATGACGGAGCTGGAGTGGAGGAAACCCTGGAAGTTCGCAGCTGGATGGCGAGAAGGAGGGGGTGCCCTCTGGTAAACGTTTACAGTTTGCTATTGAAGCCATGGCCATAGAAAGTTCGTGGATGTTCCCATGAAAAATGGTGATTTTCCATAGTGATGTAACAGTTGACCAGAGGGTAAACCATCCCAGCAACCAACCATCTGGATAAATGACAACGACCTCACGTCGCCACCGAGCCCTGGAATGATGGGCATTGTAAGGGGTGGATTTTCCCAATATTGCCGAAGTTTTCGGATTAGTGAATTTTGATAGTTTACCTAGAACCATGACTGGGAGCTGCAAACCCAGTTGGAGCCAACTCTTACATTTGCGAATTGCTTCAACGAGAGCTCCGAGAGCTTCCCAACACCTCCCTGTATCTAGATAGAAATCATACCATAATCATGGCGATTCATACAAATTGTTCATTAAAGCAATCCATGGATTACACCTGCAAAGCGCATGTAGCATCCCGCGGTCTCCCCATGTTCAAGAAGGTCGCGAACATTCGTGCCGGTAGACACATGTTCGGAACCATAGTCGTCTATAGTGGCAAAACATATTAATATGTAAATGTATGTGTATATAATATATGTAATATATAGACATGTGGGTCAATTACAACGACCTCAGTGCGATGTCACTGGAATGATGGTTTGTATGGGAATCAAAGCCAAACGACATCATTTCATGTGAACGGTTAATCATAATTTATTACAATTTATCATGTTATGTATATGTATGTGTATATACACACAGCCCATATGCTCCGTGCGTATTTAGCACAGTTTACCAATATGAAGCACCAAAATCACCCTAGTCTAGATAGGTATACGGCTGAGGCTTGTGATAAGAAGTTAAATACATATTTTTGGGGCGCTAAGAAATGTCGCTGGCAACCACATTCTAAACCAGGTTTCTTAATCCTGCCAACTTCCATTAATATTTCAACCTATCCCTTCAGGCGATTGTCCTGATCCAGCCATGCCCCTCCCTACGTATTCCCTTTTCCGCAGCTCTAAAAAGGAATTTAGGAATATGCAAGGGAAAAACAAAACAAAAAAGTATTTTCACAAAATGATTCGTTTTCCAAAATAGAGTCTAGGGAATTTACGTTACCCCAAAATTAGAGTCTACGTTCTTGTTTCATAACAAATCTTAATATAGCCCCAATCATCCATAAGTCCATTTGTCCATCATTATGTGCACTCAAACTTTTAGATTTGGATAATCCCCTTCCAGCCCGCTTTTGTGAGGCTTAGTTTCTGTTCTCACTCAGAAGTACTGCAGAACTACACAGCAGACCTTCAAAACGTGGCGAGGGCCACTTGAACGAGAGCTGGATAATTAATTCTGGGGGCGAACGGTCATGATCCTTTCTATGACTTGAAGGGTCGGGAAATCCCAACACAAGTTTCTGCTGTACCTGTAGACTATGCTACCTTTAGTAGGGCTTAGAATACCATCCTCCTCCCGCTTATATACGCTCCAAGCACATGATGATCCAAAAGGGGTCCAAATTGGGCCCTCACTCAAAATGTGATGCTTCATTCATACGCAGAAGGCTGGAGGGTAAGAAGGATTTTTGATTCCGACCCATACCCAGAGGTGCCATGGTCGAAACACGGGCTTCCTCACTCACATCAGGGGATTGTGACAGGTCATAGCCCTCGTCATGGTGGTTTGCATGCTGCAAGCTTAACATTGGCAAACATATCCAAGTCTAGTTGGATGACTGTATTGCAATTGCTGGGTGTTCCATGAAAGGCAAAATAACAATTCCAGCGGTAATCTAACATGACAATGTAGCATCCACATGTGCATGTGGTCTCAGCTCATTTCGCCATGCCATGGAAAATGAAACATTTTGTGTATATTATTCATCATAGTAAACTTATTTAATCTTATTTACCTATTAGAGATGGCAATTTTCTATCGCTATGTTAGAGTGCCAGAGGGTATAGATTGTGTAATGTTCCTGGAAGTAATTAATACAAACACAACATGGATTTCCCACAACGCTTGTGGTTGGATCACCGGAAACATTGGTTTGTTTGTCAGATCCCTCCAAGTACTCAGGTCACTTGGCTTCCAGGTACCCGTATATGTACTTGTATAATGTATATATATATATATAGATACATACATATATATACCTGGAGCCTCCGAGCACGCAGATTTCGGTCAGTGATCCAGATTTCCAAGTGAAACCTAAAAAACAAAACCAAATCCAAACGGTCTTGAAAATTCTGGGACGTACTTTTTTTCTAGGTGCTTCAGATTTCTAAGTGCACGCAGAAAAAAAGACAGTGATCAGGGGTCCAGGTATATATATATATAAATGATTATAAATGTATAATATATATATATATATGCATTATATATACACTGGTAGGACAAAAGTTGCGCTTGTTGAGCTCCCAGCAGTGAACATGTTTGGTTTCTTCCTCTGCGCACCTTTTCCCCTTAGAATCCTAGCATGGAACTTTGTCGTACCCCGGTCGGATTTCCACCCTTCAAAAGCTTTTAATCTTATAGATTTAAAAGCGAGTGAGAATTGACCGTCCCACACCTGCCACACAAAACGGACTTGGAAATGTGATCCGCAGTTGACCAAGATGGATGTTTCGTAAAGCCTTCAAGAACCATAAACTTGCTCCTCCTGAAGGGTACGACAAGCTCATTTAGTGGGAATTGCCAAGTCATCTGCCGATTTTTGCACATGCCTCATTACTCCACAAGTTGTGGTAACCAACTTCGCCTTTTTTGATCCCCACCTCGGATGGTAGGTTGTCCACCAAGAAGAAGACATTGATGGCCTGCTACAGTGACACCGAAGCTTCGGACGCGAGCTTGCTGTCCTTATGGGGAAACTTGGGCTGACATGGAAACTGCTTGTTCTGTTTTTGTTGGTGCCTTGACCATCGTTGAAATTGGCTGGTATATGCTGGTATCATTCGGTATCAAATATCAACCATTACTGGCTGGTCATCTTCTGTCTGAATGGTTTTCTGGATAAGAATGGAAACTCTTAATGTCAACAGAGGGGTACTCGCAATAAACATTAGGTCTCCTGAAAATAGCGATACTTCCAAAATATTCCAATCATACATGGATTCCAATGATGCGAATGTCATCCATGGATCCCATGTGGAGGACTTCGTCGAACGGGTGAGGCTTGCAGGTTGGAGCAGTCAAAAGGCCATGGAATGGCTACCTTTTGCCGCCGTCCACCACCAACACATATAGCTTTCAGAAGCCCATTTGAGGAAGATTGAAGTGCCCTGAAAGTTTGGTTCCGTTCCAGTTTTTTCTGGCTACTTTCAGGGTCGTGGAAAAGCACATGATTTTCGACCATTGAAGCATATCCTCAAAGAAATACTAAGGAATCACCACCAAACAACGATGAATCATGTCCTGAACATTTGAGGTAAAGATTCACTTAATTCATACCCTTGGAAAAATATGGAAAGACTATCACAAGAATGGTGCTTCAGAAGACCCGGGATTGATACACAATCACTCACATTATAACTATAGTAATATAATATATTATAATCATATCATATACAGTATATAATCATCCCGTGACCAGATGTGTGCATTTCCAGCTCAACAAGAAAATAGGAGTAATCTATCTCCCCTGCACCAGAGACCAAACTCTCCCGACACGGCCACGGTGTCTGAGGAAGTACAGATGCGTTGACGCCTTCAAAGTATTGGACACCGGTTGACCTGGTCCGTGTCATGAGTTGTTTTCAGCCAGACCTGGAATGTGTGCATTTGCCCTTCGGGCTGAATTCGCTAGAATGGTTGGAGGACCGAACACCATTTGCCGATACTGGATCTCCAAAATTGCTCTGTGGTGTTTTTTTTCCATCCCCAAGAAATGGAAAAGATAGCTGTCTCCAGTGACTTTCCTATCTTTCCAGGGGGAGTTGAAACCACTCAAAGTCTTGAAAAAGGAGATCCGGGATGAATTTGCAAAACATGATTGGTTCAGATTGCTAGGGCGAACCTGCCATGGTATTGTGTACTTTTGGTGACAACAGCTATGCAATGTCATACGCTTTAATTTGTTGTTCGCTTTTGGGGCTTTGAACAATGCACATCACATATCCGACGCCAAAACAAGTGAACAGGCGATCAACAAACTACCAAGTTGCTCACTTTTACATCAAAATGGTTTGAGGTTGCCATAAGATTGAGATCTTCGCGTGTTGACATCAGCATAGTCACTGGGAACATCATCCCCATTCTATCCCTTCAAAGATCATACATGGAGTAGGCAACTGTCAACATGCAATGGATGGTACCTCGCAAAATTCACGGTGTGAAACACCCCCATGAAGTCAACTGGTCCCAAGGGTATATTTGAAACTAAAGACCCAGGGTACCCTGCAGTTTGTCGCTGGTGGGATGAGATGTGGATATCACAAACAGATGGGGGGAATAGAATAGGAATGGTATTTACCGAGTGAATATGTGGTGAATGGCTGTTTGTCTGCTTCAAACATGCAGGTTTATACCATTACGATATGTATATTATGTATGTAAATGAATGTAAATCATATATTCTGAATAATGCGATGTCTATCTATTTTGAAAACATATACATATCTATACAGATGTATATTATACATGCATGCGTGTATCGGTCCATCCATCAACCCATCCATTCATATATACATAATATACACATGCACACATGCACACACACACACATATATATATATAATATTCATACGTAAATACATTTTCAGATCACTATAGAACTATGACTTACCCAAACAAACGTGAACATAAATCTAAACCTCTCAAACGCAGAAACACTATCGACTATTAAGAAATCAACCTCAAGACTCTAAGCTGTTGTTTTTTGTTCCTTTTGTTACCATCCAAAAATCCAAAAAGATCCGCACCAAAAGCGTGGGTTTCTTGTTGGGGTCGTCTGAGAATAGGGTACCCCGAACCACTGATTTTCCCATTGAAAAAAACATGGGTCCCCGATTTCAGGAACCCCCATGGCCCATACATACAATAAGTATATAGATAATTACATACCCTTTGGTAAACTAACATAGCTATTGAAAATGGCTATTTATAGTGGATTTTCCATTTAAAATGGTGAATTTCCATGATTTTCCATAGTTATGTTAGTTTACCAGAGGGTACAAAGTACTTCCCTGGCTTGTCCCTTATTCCTGGTTTCCATCCACACTTGAAAGTCCGAAATCTCTGCGGCCTGTGGCTGGATTCTCCAGCTGTGGAGCTGATTATCAGAGGGTATCGCACTTTGAGTCGTTGGTTTGTAACGCCTGTTACTACAGTAAGCAAAGTTGTAATTACCCTAAAGATCCCTAAAGCAAATCGTTGTTGGAGTTTTAATATGTTTTAATCCAACTCAGGTATCTACTTCCAAGTGCAGCTACACTTAACAAGTGGATCCTTGTATATATATATATATTATACACATTATGTATATAGATATATGTATATATATATATGTATATCTATATGTATATATATATATGTGTATATATATGTATATATATATATATGTATATATGTATATATATATATATATGTATATATATATATATGTGTAAAGCCATAGTTATAGGGGTTATGTGATATCCAAACTTTGTTGGGTTTAAATTCCCATGATTATACCCATAAATACGTAACCTCAACATACCTCAACTGCCCACGTTGTTTAACCTGTATCCAGTCGATTTTCCCATGGAAATCCCTTGAATCTCCATGTGTCATGGGTTTGTTGCCATTGAACGCACGTTGAACACTATAGGAACTTCATCATCGTCCTGTCCTTGTCGTGCCTGGGCGGTTCCATTGGCTTCACTGGCAGCAACTGGGCCTCGCTCCTAGGAGGTGCTGGTGTGGTACCTCGCTTGGAGGGGGAGGGGGGATGGGATGGGGAGAAAAAGGGAGAACCATGTTTTTTGATGGTTTTTAGATGGTTTTTGATTGTTTTTTTAGATGTTTCTTTAGATTGTTTTTGATGGATGACATTGATGATATTCCCTTTTATGTTGTTGTTTGTTTCTTTAGCAGAAATGTGTTGAAGATGATGTTGCAGATGATTTGAAAGATGACCGACATGCGATTCAAGCAGGAACTTTAACAAGAAAGTTGAGGATTTCAGCCAGAAATATAGGCCCTTGCCTTCCACATGTCATGCGGGTCACACTGATGGTCCCAACTCTGGTGTGTGCCATTTTTTTTTTTGTGGGCTTCCCCGATAGGTCGGAACCAGTTGAAATCACCAGTAGGTGCCTTTCAGCTTCTGAAGAAGTGGCAATCACTGCCTGGAATTCAACAGGGAAACCAATCATTGACAGAAATCCTATAGGGAACCTGTTTTCCGGATCCAGTTCTTGGTGTTCAAAGTTCGGTTTGAAGAGGGTGGCCTTGTGGTGTTGGCGCTGAGAACCGGGCTTCAGGTTGAATGTCCCAAAGATTCGCAGGATGTGGTACTTAAAATCACCAGTGCATGAATTATTATATAATTCAGGGTTTGTACGACTCGCGCAACCGAATGTCCCAAAGATTCGCAGGATGTGGTACTTAAAATCACCAGTGCATGAATGATCATATAATTCAGGGTTTGTACACCTCAATATCATTATTGGGGATCATCATACTCCATGCATTGGGAATCCGCATGAAAACCAACGGTTTGGAGGGAACAGCGCTCCTTAAACGCCCATTGGTTGGCCGGTAGATTGCGTTTATAAGGCTTGGAACTTGGATGTGCACCTCAATTGGAACCTGCTTACTAAATCTTATTAAACCATTAAACCATAATATCATTGAGGAGATTCCATGTGTAACTTTTTTTTTTGAATGTTTGTTATCCACTCAGTGGATGCACCCCAAGCATACTCTATTCCTATCCCAGTATCCCTCAAGCATTCTCATTATATCGCCATCCAATCCCATAACTTTGTTGGTTGAATCACCACGGCTTGGGTGTTTGTTGTTCCCCTCTAGCCGCTAGCCCCAATGAATTATTTTTTGACATGTTATATACTGCAATAGTAATATTGTTGGTTATATACATCTTCTAATAGGTCCATACAAATATACATGTATACTGTATATTTTATATGTTTTTATATCCATATTCCCATTGTAAACGGTTGCTCCCATTCTTCTTGGTTCATCCCCCATTGATCCCATGTGTGTTTCTGCGGTATTCCCAGTATTGACCAGAATTTTCCCAACCACATATCCCCATGATATTTCCATCATATTTTGATGATACCACAGCGTGAGGCACCCAAGCAATAAGTTGGTTTCCAACCGGATCTCCTATCATGAAATATTCCCTATCAATATCCCGATAAACAAATCCATCTTACATCCCTGTTCTGTTTGGTTTTGTAGCCATGTTGGTGAACAACTCTTGAATCCCACCAAGACCTTTACCTTCGCCTCAACGCTCGTGGGCATGGCTGCCGGCGTGGCAGGTGGCGTCTACTTGACAGAAGCTCGGTGGGGTGTATAGAGCGGTGTTGTGGTTGGTGTCCCCAATGAAATATGATATGTATGTACTGATAGTACTGCTGTACATGTAGTTATATTTATCAGTGTTTTTTGTAAACCGCATAAATAGAATTTTGATTTTGATCTGGGAGTTCGCCATGGGGATTGAACCAAAAAAAATGGTGGTAGAATGGATAGTCGGATGTTATGACGGGTAGATAATGATGTCCTGCCACGTCACGACATAGATGATGGTTGGTATATAGGATATCCGAAATGATATGAGGCGCCGTAATTTTGACTCAGAAGCCTTGCTGCACATCAGGAATATCTCTCAGACAACTATCATCTGGACGGTGTCTGGGCAGTTGAGAGATCCCCACGGTTGTCCCTCGTGTGTCACCCGTGAGTTTGCGATCAATTTGGGGATAAATCCGCGCGGTAAATCCCATGTCAATCCCGAGTTCAGATCATTTTCCCAAGGGAAAACCATGGGTTTTTCACACCAGTGGTTTGATTGGGTTGATGAACATCCCAGCATGACGATTATTCTCAAACCATTTTTGGGTCTGAACATTCCAGTTGCCACCCTGTTGGGTCAACAGGTCTCGGAAGGAGAGTACACCTTGCTAAGCAGGTTCTCGTTTCGTCAGGTATAGAAGGGGATTGATGCCAACCATCGAGGAAAAAAGAAAACAGGCAATGGTTTTTGAAGGGATGTGGGCTCACTGGCTATGGAAACTATACATTGCGCACGAATATGGTTAAGTGAATACTGGAAGAAAGAGTTCAACGTGTCTCTAGATACACATAAAGATCTCCATGCAAGGAATAATGTCTCATAATGTCTCATATATTCCGATGAAAATCGAATATATATCTATATATATATATATTATTCCTTTGGCTGGAATGATTCCTTTTATTGGGATAACATGGGATCAATGTCCATTTACCCTCTGGTAATCAAACATGGTAATGGAAAATCCACCATTTATAGTTGATTATCCCATTAGAACCTGTATTTATAGGGGATTTCCAATTGCTATGTTTGATTACCGGAGGGTACTTACCATATATTGGATGTGACTTTGAAGCTTTGCAGCGGACAGATTCTGAACGGCTGGGTCAACAACCATGAGTTTTGCTGAATGGCTAGCTTGAAAAAACCTCTTGGATCGACCATGGATATTTTAATACAACGATGCTATAAATTGGTACTCATATTTTTTGCAGCCTGATGCTCTGAGTGCCGCACGCGAAACTCAGCAGGAAATTTCACTCGAATTAAGCAGCGAAAGCTGGTATGGATCTCACGTGAGAAAAGGGAATCTTAACATGTTTGCATGACGCACCAGGACCGTGGGGCCTAGCGGGTGAAGAATCACACAGCTGAAGAGAAGAATGAACACACAAGAACGTTACCTTGTGCATGGATAATGGTTGAAAAAATCCGACGAAGCCGCTGAGTTTACCAAAATGTAAACTTCGAAGGTTTACGCACTGAAGATATTGGGAGAAGCTACCGCGGCAGAATNAAAAAATCCGACGAAGCCGCTGAGTTTACCAAAATGTAAACTTCGAAGGTTTACGCACTGAAGATATTGGGAGAAGCTACCGCGGCAGAATCTCCGAAATCGAGTTTTGAACTGGGACAAATGAGCCTGAAGATTATGCCTTTCATCCCATTAATAAATATACAATATATGTATGCGGATGTGGGGTTCCTAAAGTGCTACCCCAATAGCTGGATTTTTGATGAGTTTTGATCATGGAAAATCCGAAAATGAAATGGATGATTGGGGGGTACCCCCGTTTTTGGAAACCTTCATTTTTTCTTTGCCGGCTCTCCAAGATTGGCCATGAGATGGATGGCCACTTTTTTGTTTTTTTTTCCGTTGAGGCATCATGCTGCGATATATGATGAACGACAAGCTGCAAAGCGCAGGTCAACAGATTCTCGTTAAAACATGGAAGACTTGGCCCTGTACCAAAGGGATCTAAAAATAGAGAGATCAATTACCAAGCAGAAAGGGTGTGATGGTGTTTAGTAGGGGGAAGGGTTGACATAGTCGGGGAGTGCAGGATGTTGCGGTTTGTTTTTCTCGTGCTGACACTGTGACATTGGCCGAAGCTGAAAGGGTGTGATGGTGTTTAGTAGGGGGAAGGGTTGACATAGTCGGGGATTGCAGGATGTTGCAGTTTGTTTTTCTCGTGCTGACACTGTGACATTGGCCGAAGCTGTGCTCTGACCTGATCTAGCTGAAAATGATGGGCAGGTCTTAGTTTCAGCCACGTTCAAGCTCTTCACATGCCCACCCTGCATGCGAGCAATCGCTAATTTTGGTGGCATGTTTTTTTACTCATATATATATATATATATTGTATAAATGAATTTAAATGGTTGCCCTAAGTTGGCAACTTTTTACACCAAGGAGGTTGATCTTTCCCCAATATTTGCCTACAGATCCTTCTATGGTATGCAACCACCAATGGTATGTGACCTATGCACCTGCATTGATGGGTCCCAGAACATGGAGCAGCAGCCATTAGTGTACCCCATAGTTTTTTTGGTTCCCTTCTGAAAGTAAAAAAAACGACCTTGACCCTTGAACGTAGCCATAAATAAAGAATGCTAAACTACCGAAATCACTTGTGGGTAGAATACCCATGGGGCCAGTAAGAGTCTATCTTGGTCATAGACTATGATCTCTGAATCTCTGAAGCTGCGCTGACCGAGGATTCTTTTTCTTATCGACTCTGAGACAGCAAGTTGGACAGACTCTGACCGATCCAGATGGAATAGACCAACAAGATTAGAAAACCATTGTGTACCTGAGTGATGTTGCTTTGTTTCAGCAAACCTGCACCAAATGGGGTTGATTCTTGGATTCACCACATTCAATGGGATAATCCCAGCAACAACTAGCGCATGTTTTGTTCTGTAAGCAAAGGCACTTATATACATTTATGCACGTATTACAGTATATACGTATAATATACAATCATATACATATGTATATATATATACTGTATATATGTGTACACATATACATACACCCATACCATTTATTATCATCATGGATCTTTGTGTGGTATACTTGCCGAGATGAGCGGGTAATTTGTGATGCATTGCGTGGGCATGGGTCAATATTTGAGGTTGAAGGTTAGTTGCAAAGCGTCCAATCTTAGGGGTACCCAATATCGACCCTTACCGAATGGCCCAATGGCAGTTTTGGTGTTTCCCCGGTATCCCCCATTGTTTTAGAGAAACCCACTATTGATGGATAATTTCCCACTCCCCAGGATTGCTGGTACTAACCCCATTATCGAAGGACATCTGGTAATTTAAGATAGCCATGGAAAGTGACCCATGTGTACTAGCTTTTGAACATGACCCATTTTCCATGGCAAAGTGTTGGATTCCCAGGGTATGTCAAACATGGACTATCTGGAATAGGGATCTTCTATGGACATAAAGCTGCAAAAGTTGGGAAGCAAGCCGAAGTAATCCCAAGTAAGCCAAGTACGGCCAAGATGAGGGTTGGTTGTTGGCTGATGCTTGGCTCTTGGGCTATGCTGCTGTGCTGAGAATAAGCTCATTAAACACAATTTAGGTGAACATCTACAATCCACAGGTTGTTCCATGCTGTTCTTGTTCAATCGAAAAGATGATGGTTTCAACTGCGTCTTTTGCCCAACAAACCAATCCAATGATTAGCACTAGGGATATATAGATATACTATTATCATGTATAATTTCAATTAAATAATAGACAAATAGATACAATATAAATATTTAGTGATATTATATATATACTGTATGTATATGTACAAAGAATTTGGATGCCCACATCATGACACCTTTATCTCATGGCAATCCCAGGAGTCAGCGCTGGACTTTGAGCTTCCCAGGCCCTAGCTGTGGTCAAAAAAGCGTTCAGTTCAGAAATTGTGTTCTTTGGGTGAAAACCCTATAAATAGTGGTATAAACCACCTATCAACTGGTGGTATTACTGTACGGATATTACTGGGAAAATTCATGATTTATAGAGATTTCTAGCCATAGCATTTTATCAATGACTCACTGGCCAGGAAAATTGATGATTGAGAAAATCGCAGAAGCTAAGAATGATGCTACTTGTAATGTGGGACAACCTCTACAGTATACACCTCACTGGCGTAGGTTTTTCAGATTTGGTACTCTCATTGCCTGAAGAAAACCTCCCTCTCTTCGGGCACCCTGAAAGCGACTAGATCCAGTACATTTCACGCGGCTTTCCTTTTGGGGATATTTGAAGTTGGGGTTGCCAGTGATGGGATTCTGGGATTCTGAATCATTTCGCTATTGTAACCCCTTGAGAATCAAGGTTGGAACTCACAGATTTCTGGATTCAGAATGGCAGAAGTCGCCGCATTCTGTTGTTGAATACCCCTATGTTTGCCTCCCATGGTTTGTTGGTCAGGATACAGCAAGATCACCTGTATTTGCGATCTCAATTGCTAATTTCTCTTGGTCAAAGCGCTGCTCTTTGGTTTCTATAATATTACTAAAATAAACATAGCTATGGAACATTCCCATGTTTACTAGGTAGGCTTTCTATAAAGGCGCCATGTTCATCCATGTTCAACAGCTATGTTTAATTACCAGACAATAATTACTTGAATCGTTGTAAATGAGTTTTGAAACTAACACACGTGGTCAATGCCGCTTGTGGGATTATCAAGATTGAATCGAGCGATTATCACCCATAGAAGTAGCCAGATATTTTGTTCAACGACCTGGGTGCTGTCGGGGGGGTTGGCATTTGCCAGTTAAACGGATTGATGAATGGGTGCTTCTTCCTGCCACAAAGTAGTCTTTGTAAATCATTGCAAATCCCGTTTCTCTTATTTTTGGTAAGCAAAGTTTGAAATTGAATACCAAGAAGTATTGGTATGTTTGCCAATCTTTGTGGCTACTTGGAGGATCGAGATAGTCTTTCCCCGTGGCTGTTGAATGCTGGAACGAGCAGTTGGTCCAAAAACTGGGGATGCCCTGAAATGACAGACATTACAGAAGGGGGGAAAATGATGATCAGCAATTGCTTTGGGGTTTTGTCATTGTGTTTTTCACTCAAACCTCTATACATATATGTATAATATAATGATATATAATGTATATTATGTAGATATACTATATGTGTATATATATATGTATATATATCATTATATATGTGTGTACATATGCAAATATACATATACATCTAGATCTACATTATACATCTAGAGTTACATCGACATCTACTTTTCCATATGCACACCGTAATGTAGCACAGTGGGTCAAGACCGTGCGCACGTTTCTTGTCTCTGCCTTTGGCTCAAAGGGCCGCGCGGATCACGCGCCGGTCACTCCAGGCGAAGTGGGGCCACCCTTCGGTGAGCCTTTTGGTTGGTATTATTGCATTACGTCATATCATATTATATTGTATTACATGATATACAGTATGTAAATATATGTAAATTGAACTCATTTATAGATCAATCGGCTACGCATTTTTGGGTATCTAGGATCAGACATATTGCACGAGAACGGAAGAAGAGAGGCAACACACATTTTATTGTGTATGGATCTATACTTTCTCCATGAATTATAATGACCTCACTGTGATGTCACTGGAACTATAGCTAGTAATTGAGGAAAATTATCTCAAAATGGCCGTATTTGAGCTATTTTAGGCTTGGGAATTGTATATGTCAGCCAGACTTGGATTTTCTTGATTCTTTTTCGAGGACGGAATTACCCTCTGATAATTTAACATAGGTATGGCAAGTCACCATGTTTAGCAGGCCATCATCTGACTGTGTGAGCCATGTTCATCCATTTTCATCCATGTTCATCCATTTTCACCATTTTCATCCATGTTTATCAATTTTCATCAATGTTCATCCGTATGTTAAGGTTAACAGTTACCAGAGGGTAATTGATCAGCGATTTTGGCCACTGCACGAGGATTTTGATCCACCCCAAATTTTGGAGGAGCCATGCGATTTGTCAAGGATGGGAACCATGGGATCTGGTGAAACACCATGTATTTGCGTTGAAAGATGTTTAATCATAGAGCATAAAACATGATGAAACAGGATTCAAGGCAGCAGTTTTGTTTATTAAAGTAGAATGAAGTGCTAGGTAACATGCATTTTTGTTCACGTGTTCAAATCAAATCATCATCTTTGCAGATACATTCTCACAATCTTACAGCTTTATCTACCCGAATACCCAGTTATTGTCGCAAAAAAGGCATGTCAATCCCATGTTTTCCTGATTGAATCCACAATTTTGCTAGTTAAATCCAACTTTTTCTTCCTGACATCACGATGTTTGCTGCTTAAATCAATTTTTGATTTGAATCCACAGTTTTGCCGTGTACATACATCCCAATTTTCCCCAAAATCAAGCTTTTGCTGGTGGAATCCCCAAGGTTTCATCATTTGTTCTGCTTAAATCCCAATTTTTTCCCCAGTTGTTCCTGTGCCACAGATGGCCACGGCGACGAGCGCGGCCACGACCACGGCGACCACGGCGACGGCGACGGCGACCAGTGGTTGGTCGGCAACGTCGCCCAGGAGTCGCATGGCAGTGGGATGGCATTAAATCCAGAGTTCTGTCTGAACAAGGGGTATACTACGTGGTATACTCAATATATATATATATATATATTATATAACTCTTAATATTATTATTGTTGTTATTAATATTGTTTTATTACTAGTTGTAGATATTAGGAGTAATGCTATTTGACTAATACTATTATTGTCGTTTTTTTGTTTATATATTATTACCTTTTTTCTTTTTCTTATAATACTATTATTAATACCATTAGTATTAGTATTTTCATAGGTTTTATATATATATACATATATATGTTGATTATCATTTATACAAACATAGCTATTGCGATTTGAATGAATATATGCGTAGCATTCCAAATGTATACCATTTCTTGGCCATGGTATACCCTTATGTGGTGAATAGATATATGGCAATCTTAACAGGGAAAATGATGACACACCATCCGATTTGGGGGGACCTTATTTTCAGAGAAACCCAAGTCTCAAAGTGGGCGCTGAGATAGCAGCTTTCTATGTCGATTTTTGTGAGGGCTCAACGTTCATGTGTGGTGACGGATACTTCTTGGAGCTTCAGCCTGAGGAGAGGTACTGTATCAGGTAGGAATGCTTCGAGAAATCAAGGAAGCGTAGAAATCTCAACATGAGATTCTTTGCAGATTCATGTCGGTTGTGGTGACTTGTGGTTGACGCCTCTTTTCATGGCTGTATAGAAACCATTGCACGTATGATAGCCGTAGCAGGCATTGCAGGCCTCGCCTTATACTCACAAAAAAGGCAAGTGGTAGGTGGGTGTTCAGGTTGGAGTGGCCTGTTGGTGCATTGGTACATTCCGCAATTGTACTGCACCACCTAGCTATGACTCATCACAATAACTCCTATAGCTGACCTGGTTATAAGGGTATGGCTCAAAATTATGAACCCTATCATTGGTTGGTTTATGTTACTTTAACATTCAAAATGACCATATTTTTGGTACCATCATTTTGAGCCATAGCCATAAAGCAATTTCGCCAGCGGCCTGCTATGCCACTGAAACTCGTGATATTCCCCCCGAGTTCCCATGAAATATCACCATTCATATCGCCAAGAAATTATACAATGTGAGGCCCCCTAGTTATAAGTTGGTTTATAAACCCCATTAAGTATAGTTATAAGTATCATAAACCATAGTTATTGGAGTTATAAACCAAGGTGGAACCTACCATCAAAATCACCAGTTCGAAAAATTATATGTACTTATTATGTACTTATAGTTGTCATCACCAAAAACCCTAGTTAACCAGCGTTAACCATGCTCAACCTAGTGTAAACCAACCTAGCAAACAAAACCAACTTAGCAAACTAAACCAACATAGCAATCTTTCCACAGTATGATTGTCGTTAACTATAGTTGTCATCACCATGAACTCTAGTCAACCATGTTAACCTACAAGGTGGTGTCCCTTAGATAGCCAAGTTATGTCACGTTGGTTTGTAAAACCCAAGTAATTGTTGATATCTCCTGTTACACCATAGCTATTGAAGTCATGTTCACCGACTTAGCTACGGGGCACCACCTTGTAGCTATTCACTGTTCACCATAGTTGAATCATTAACTCATCATTAATCATCATTAAATAGCTTTATCATGAACTAACTGTAGTTATCATCAACATGAAGCCTATAGTTAACCATAGTTATTGGAGTTATAAACCATCGTTATTGGAGTTTTAGCCTAGTTAATCATAGTTAACCATAGTCAACCAGAGCTAACCCATCTATTCCCTCAGTACAAAAAGGTCAAAGTTCTCGCAGGAGTTCCAAGCTTCGGTCCCCACGGCCTACGCTCAGCAACTTCGGTGCACTCCTTCCGCGGTGCGCCCCGCACCCTCCAATGGTTTAATCAACAACAACAGGAATTGATGGGGATCTATATTGATATAGGAGGATTTATGATGATTCATATATATATATATATCTTTTCTTATGGGCATTGTCATTGAACAATAGGACTTCTATATGGATATAGTCGGGATTATATTTCGAATAATAAAAGGAACATACCCCCCGGTGTCGTCTTCAAGGCTGGCTGGAAAATCGCCACGCACTACGGAGGTTCCTGGGACAATTATGGAACTAAAAGGACCATTTTCCACAGCGCCAGCTGAATTTATGATGGATACAGTCATGATCGATTCTGATAGATCGATACTTGGATGGGTGAAGTGACACCAACTCAGATATCTTTCAACCCAGGTTTGAATATCAGAGGATCTCGGCAAATTCTGCAGCCAAGAGCTGGGACGGTATACGGTGCAGTGACCAATAGTCAACTTGTCAATGTGAACTCCACTTACCCTCCTGTAATCAAACGTGGTGTGCTGGAAAATCCACCATTTATAGATCATGTTCCCAGCGAACGAAACCTCCATCGTTTGGGTATTTCAGCCATATTGGTTTACCGGGTACCAAAAATGGCCATGATCTTCCAAGATCTTCCAAGTCTACGCGGCTACCAGGTTCTCCTGGATCTCAGAGGGATTGGTGAAAAATTGGGTCCTGGTGTTGGAAAGGATATGCAAGTTGCACACATTGCTGGAAAATTCGCACTTTTCGAGACTTGTTTAGATATATATATATATATATTAGAGTTAACAGAAATCGGAAAACCCATATTCAGGGCGAAAAAGCTTTGATTTTGTGTAGATTGTACCTCAGATCCATCATGATCTATCCATTGACGATTCCTGAAGCATTCCACTTGATGATGGACTTCCATGGTGCCCTCTCCTCGTTGCGACGAGTGGGCGCCAGTTGCACCCGAGCCGCTGAACGATGCGGCGACTTGGCAGCCAAATGAGTAGGCAGGGCCATCTCTGATTTACCCAAATTGTACCATGTGGATCCATGTGGGGGATACTGTAGTTATTGCATTGAAAAAGAACATTCCAAACACTTAAAGATTCCTTTCACACTTATCAATCTATCAATCCATCAATCCATCAATCTATCAATCTATCAATCTATCGTTCTATCAATCAATCAGTCAATCAATCAATTTATGTATCTATGTTTCTATCTATGCATCTACGTACTTACATGGAAAATCTATGACTGAGTTGGTTTAAAGGAACATGTGCAGAAAACCATTGGTTTACCAGCCAAATTCCGGAGATTCCTGCAAATTCTCCCTTAGACAGTTCTGGGGATCTACGTAAATTCCCCCATATATAGTATGTAAGTTCTAAAGCCAGTCCGCTTCTTGAAATTTAATTTCCCTATCATATGTAGATCTAATCATGCACTTCTTATTGACGATACAATGAAAAGATGGGTTATCAAAAGAAGAGTGACACAGGCCTTACAACAACATCACACAAAAATGATGTCTGGGACAGGAAATCATCCCCAAGAGGGCTTGCAGATTGGTGGAATACCCCAACTTGCGCACGAATCCTCACATTTAAGATTGCAGACATATAAACAAGTGTATACAAGTGTATATATATATATAATATACATATATCCATATATTTATATATGTATATACATATGAATGATTGTAATTGATGATATATGTGCGTATATGCATGTGTATTCTGGAGCCCTCTGTGGCATGTTGTATGAATACACGATCCATGACCCACAATCTGTCGCTCTTCAATCCTATGCCTAAATTTGGGAGATCGACCCATGACCGGCAACTCTCTGCCAGCCTGCAGATTGCTCGCCCACAATGACATTATCTGGGGTTGGTCGTTCGGCGGATAGCTGGTGTTTGATGTGAAGCCGCAATCACGTGCTGCGGAGGAAGTTTGGTAATCCACACTTAGCCGGTGATCTTTATGGCCCTCGTGGTTTTCGACCATCCGGGCCGCTAGAAGGCCGGGAACGCGGTGGCTATAGTGTTCTGGGAGGATCTGATTCAACTTGCTGTTTTGGTGGATGAAGAGAACTTGATCAGCTGCTCTCCCCTGCCGTGTAGCAGGGTGTTTTTTCTGCTGGGTTCGGGAGGCGATCGCAGACCCAAACTGTTGCCCTTGCTGTGTGCTTGCTGAGATGTTGGATCACAATCATCACAATCATCTTGTCAACTTTAAATATACGTCAAACTATGTCAGACCACCACCCGCTTCAGCATCCATGTGTTTATTTCTTGATGTTTGTTGAATCATTTTCTTATGGACCATATGTCCGCTGTGTCCCTATTGTTTGACTAGCTGCCTTTCCACTGCTGACAGTCAGGATCTCCTCCTGTTTCCCCTTTTTTTTGGGGGGTGCAATCTGAGTTTTTGGCTTCTTGATTTGGGGATGGGTCAAAACCTATTATTATCAAGTTTAATGGGATGAACATCCATTTACCAGCTATTTTGGGGTTCACTAGGTACCAGGGTTTTGACTCATAGCCATTTCAGCTTCAAATCTCGTCCCAGACGTGGTTTTAGTTTCCCCTTTCAAAGTAAACACATTCTTCGGCTAGAAGTTGCTGGCAAAAAAACCTTTCCTTTTCATCATTTTATCCCATCCATTTTTCCCGTACTTTCCCACCACTTACTACTTCCTCTCATTTTCTAGTGGCAATTGTCCCATGGTTTTCCACCTCTTCCTATCATGTTCCATCAAAACAGATTGGAAAATGAAAATAATGGGTTCCCACCATGTGCCAATCATGTACCATCAATTTGGCACTATTCTTCCCACAATTTCCCATAGTTTACCAGTCATCTTGGAAATCACAACGTTCAGTCCAGTGGTTGAACAGCCGAGGTTTTCGGCCGACGGTCAGATCTTACAGCAAGGCCGGCTGGGGAAATTCAGTAGGTCCCAAAACTAACAGTTTGCTATGGGAAATCATCATGTTTAAGTTTGGCAAATCAACGGACCAGATGGCCATCTTCAATAGCTATGTTAAACCACCAGGGGACAAATTGAATTGGCATTGGTTTGCTTGTTTTTGAGTTTGATGGCACAATGATATGTCATGTTATGCTTCTATGGTTGATAATTGGAGCGCAATGGTTTCAATAGGCTATGTATGTATCATCAGCAAACAAACATTGGTATGTGGCGAGCAAACATAGGCACCTTGAAATTGGCAATGATAACTTTCACAAAGCGAAAGGCGACTAGCACTTCCTAAGAATGGGCGTCTGTTCAGGGGATTAAAGCCACCGTTTCTACTGTATAGTCAAGTCTAATGATCATGATGACAACAGAATGGACCAATGCATTGAGCGCCACAAAGGAAGTATGTACCTTTGAGTACACTGTGCTCGAAATAATAGAAATAGTGGATGGCTACTCCAATTTTGACGTAATTACTGCTTGCATTGGTTCCGAGAAAAAGTCATACATATCATGCATACATGTATGTATTTACATACCAAACAATGCTATCCATATTATATGATGTTAGCATCGTTTGGTGTGTATGTTTATATTTATATGCATACAATATTGCCCTTTGATATAATAGCATGTTGCTAAAATTGCCAATACACATGCAACATTTTTAATATACAGTTTAGTCATGTCAATCATTTTCAAAAGGGCCAGGTTCCATACCTAAGTGAAATTACCCGAGGGATCCCGAGGGCGACAATGGTTCTTAATAAAGCCATCAAACAGTTTTCTTTGGGGTCGGGGGTAACCTTTCGGTAGTCATTTTCAAGAGTGGTGAGCTGTTATTCCCTTTTTGTCCATATATTCAATTGTTGTAGAAAGAGGCATTGCGCGAACTGCCACTCTTATCCCTACTTACTGTACTGTATATTTATAGACTAGCCGCCTTGAATCACATGATGATTTGTAATTGTGTGACAGTGTTGGCTGTTTCTAAGTTCTTTCCATATTCAAAACTCATGTATTTCAAAACAACAATCATGTTTTCAGCATGTTTCCCCGACGTTGAAAATAGAGTACGCCTGACATCCATGGCGTATCATCGTTTTCCCTCGGAAACTGGCTGCACCCTACTTTCAGACCCTTTTTACGTTTTCCATATGTTTCCATTTTAGTCATCCAGGAATTCTACCCTTCCAGGCTCCACTTTTTTCCCCCAGGCGGAGATCTGTAACAATGCGACTGCACGTCTTTGGAGGCGACTGCAGTGAAGACCCGGCTTGATGGGTGAATGATGGGTTAATGAATAGGAATTTCTACTACTTGGATCTACTTGGGTTCACCTAATGCCAATAATAGAGGTACCAATAATAGATATTTAAACCAATAATAATATGATAGAGGTAAGATCTACCTAATATCATTTAAACCAATAATAGAGGTACCCCTTTACCAACCAGTAGATATTGGGATGGAAGAGTGGACTTTTTATGACTTTTCAATGGCTGGTTGTGGGAAACTATCCATGCACCACTGATGGGTTATTTGCAAAAGACTGCGGAACTAATTGATAGATGAAGGTTGCTAATATTCACTGATGGATGGTGATATCCATTGATAAGGCATAGGTAGTCGATACTATATCATACAATGATGTAGGTATATTTATATATGTATGTATATATATATATTATACATATACTAGACATTTTAAGCAAACATATGCAGACATCACGACGACTCCAATGCACATGATGGCAAGTGTTGGGAACTACCCCAACATCTCCAGTCTTTCAAGTTGATGAACCCAACAAGTCAGGTAGCACAGTACCATCCCTCTTGAGACATTAGTCTTCATCTCTGAGAACCCCTGAGAATCATGTACAAATGGTAGGGTCTATGCCAGTAGGTCGGTTCTATATTGTTGTTGCGGTTGGTTGAGTTGTTACAACAATCTGCAGCATATATATATATATATATACATAATATCTTCAATTGTTTGGGATGGTTGATGTTCCCTAGCTTCTTGGTCTGTTCCTGGACTTTCAATGATTTATGGAGTACCCTGAAGACATGCCGAAAACTTGCAAAACATATTCTTGTGAGACACATGCTTGATACAAGTTTAATCAGAGTCCTGGCAGTCCCTTGAGAATTCTCTGAAACCATTTAGGTTTGTCCATCATGTTCGCCATGAAAGTAGCCATTGGTTGGCGGCCCATGCGCTATTTTCGCACAAATCCAGATATAATATTGTTGGTGGTATCTGTCTACAATATATATATATATAATATATATATATATATATGTATATGTATAGACTATAGACTTATAAATGCCATCATGTCCCATGATACTCCAATGATATTCCCTTTCAAAATGCCCACGATATCTCCAAAACCACCTTTCCTCCAAGGGATTTCATCCGCCATTTCTGCAGCCGCTTCTTGCGTGTCAGGTTCTCCATCCGGCCGCTTGGCATGGCCAAGGATTCCACAGGGACAACAAGATCAACTGAATCTGGTGAGGATGACAATCATGTTATGCTTTATGGATGTAGTCGTTATGACAAATTATGGATAGAATCGCAATGGATAACCAAACTTATGTCATCTGG
The DNA here is from genome assembly GCA_003297045.1 of Symbiodinium sp. clade C Y103. Taxonomy (NCBI): domain Eukaryota; class Dinophyceae; order Suessiales; family Symbiodiniaceae; genus Cladocopium; species Cladocopium sp. clade C. The sequence continues at coordinate 152,380 of BGPT01001140.1, forward strand.
TGTGGCTACAATCATTACAATCATAGTCTTACCAAACTATGGCTGGATGGATTGTAGCAATACCTAGAGTATCCTAGAGTTCAGTTGTTTTGGGGTTACTATTACGGTCAACCGCATGACCCACCACTTAGTCGTGAAACGACCACTCGGCACGGGACCGCTCCGAGCCAGCAAGATGGGGATCCCCAGTCGAAGTAGGGTGAAAAGTCATAGAGAGCTCCTTCAACGATTATATACATTGACTAAGTATAGATAGATGATATATATGTATATATACTGATTATTGACTATTATTGACTAATATATTTACTCCGGAGGATTATATTCATACTTGCAATCATGTATATCACATGAACGGTAGACTTGCATGCATGCATCATGGGTATATATAGATATATAGGTAGATATAGGTCTAGGTGAACATTGCATACAGCACTGAGCCATTCCAATTTTTTCAGACCTCCGATGAAGGGGAATATGGACCATCCTGACTTCATCCTCTGACTAAAGAGATTGGCAAGCTGAACAACTGGATGGTGTCAACAACATCATGGATATATGTATATATATATATATATATATTTATAATTCATTCTAGTAAGATGAAGAATCCAAGATCCAATCTGGCTGGACATTGCATTCTTGGATGTTGTATTATGCTTGTGCTTCAATCCAGAACTATGATTTGTCCATGTGCTACTAAGCCTGGAATGATAAGCCGCTTGTTGGTAAGTCCCCATTCAGTGGGGGTATCCAAGTTGAGTTGACCATCAAAATTGCAATGACTTTGAGCATTGTATGTGTCATAGAGCAGACAGAATGAGGGATCATCCACAGATCTGTTGATGAGGCAGGTCAGATGTGAATCAAGTCAATGATTGGTTCATGACTTATTTTTTGGATTGTTTTTGGAGCTATGTTGATGGATGAAAACAAATTCATTTGAAATACTACTGTACATATTTGTTAGAGGTGTACTTAAGCTTGTCATGTATATGTATATTTATATAGTACAATTTGTATCATACAAATGTATATATATATATATTTATGTATATATAAGAATATGTTATATAATATGTAAATATACAATATAGCACCGAGTTTAACGAGATTCATTGATGGGCATTTCATGGTTTGTCGGGATACTCGCCTCTTCTTGTTGCGTTGTGGTTTCCGCTGACCTCGACGCATCCTAGCTGTTGGAATGTCAACCCAATATGCGCCACTCAAAGCCATGGAATATTGAGGATTTAATCCAAGCATCATGGAATATCCCCTAGCAAGCAATTGTAGAAGTTTCAATACTATCGGATCTATTGTGTCATCAATGCTAGGAATAAAATTAATAAATCCCCCATGTTTGAAACTACTTTTGCAGAACGTTTTTTGTTTCATTTGCCAGAGGTACTCAAAAAAGCTTCCAGAGAGGTTTCAACAAGTCAAAATGAATTTGTTGTGGCAAAATAGACAATTACAACTATATTGTAGTCACTAAAGTATATTAATATAGATGTCATAGTGAGAGCAATCATAGTACCAACAACCAATGTTTTTTACTGTTCTTCGCCACTCTTAGTTGGAAAACCATGGAATTTTTACTGAGGCCTCCCATGGAGGTCAGCATGCCGCCTTTGGCTGGGGGACTCAGAAGGCTTCCAGTGTTATCACGTTAAAGTGGCTCTTGAATATTACTATCACCATGATATACTATTATCTATAGTAGTCACTATAGTAGGCGCTAACTAGTAAATACTAATAATACATATATATATATAGTTGTTGTTAAAGTATTAGTATGGTTTATGATTACTATGTCTATAACTATATATACAGTACAGTAGTTATTACTAAATATTGGCTATTGTCATTGATGTTCCTATTGATCCATAGTTACTACCATTATGATAGGCCCTCCTTCGTTCATATTCAACACCCTCCAGAAACCATGTCTTGTTTGGCATGAAACTACATAGGACTTTTCTAGAATGGGGGTGTTGAATATTTTCACAGGCGATGGGATTGTAAATGTTTCATCTCCCAGTTGGCTGTCAGATATCCTGCTTACCTATCTCAGAGGTACTGGAAGGCTAGCGAATGGTGATGTTCCATGGTCATTGCATAAAACAATTAATCGACATTTACACATTTGCAAACTGCGTACATGTGCTTAATATACGGGAGCCAACTAGTTCGATGTATACATAAGTACATTTGAAGTTGCATTTCACTATATACATTTGTATATACATGAACATCATAGATTTGTTTAAACGTTTTCATCCACAAATGATATCCATATATATATATATATACATAATTACATATACATGCACTCTCTGGGACCCAAGACTACGGGAAGATCCGCGTTGCGATGACAGTTAGTTCTTATTACAGAATGGCAAGCAGCTGGTGGCTGTGCTTTTGCACCACTGGCACTTAACTAGACTTGGTTCTTGACATTGTTAAATCCCAATTTCAAATGGTCAAAACGAACTTTCTCTGCCCAGATTTCACAGGTTGACTAGCTGACTCCATTTGAAAGAGTGGTGAATTGAAATCAGTCAGAGCTGAGCAGATCCTACAAGGTGGTGATACAGAAAACGATTGCGAGCCACACATCTCTTGATGTGTCGGAACCTTTCTACCAACCACAATATAATAACAGCCGGCCATAGTTCTTGATTGTATATTTAAGTCCAGTTCTTGGTTGCTTAGATCACAAGTTCAGACTTTTTGAAATCCATGCTACCAAAGAAACCACCACATATTAGATTTGCTTCAGCACGACAATGTCCCCGTTGTTGATATTTTGAGCCGTTTTCCAACACCTAGCAAACACTTTGAATATCTTCCAATATGTTCCCATGTAGTTTAGAGCCGGATAGTATTGAATCATGTTTCTGTTCAAGTCATAATCCCTTCCCCCTAACCCTAACCCCCCCCCCCCAAATATTAAAAACTAGGGTCCATCTCCAATTTTGGAAATTTTGTGGTTGGCCAATTTGACTTTTAATTGATCCCCTTTAAAAACCAATTTAAAAATAAACCTACCATTTGTGGGTTTCACCCCCTAATAGTAAAAACTAGTCAACCCCGGGGTGTTTATTATTAGGGTCCCCTGAATCCAAGTAGTCCTTAGTATTGAGGTCTGGCGCTTACTATTAGGGATCCGCTTCGAAATCCAATTTTTTGCAACGTATTAATTGCGTTTTAAATTGAGATTTAATTGATTTTGAAATCGAGAAAAATAGTTTTTAGTATTAAGGTCTGGCGCTTACTATTAGGGATCTGCTTCGAAATCCAATTTTTTGCATCGTATTAATTGCGTTTTAAATTGAGATTTAATTGATTTTGAAATCGAGAAAAATAGTTTTTAGTATTAAGGTCTGGCGCTTACTATTAGGGATCTGCTTNGAAATCGAGAAAAATAGTTTTTAGTATTAAGGTCTGGCGCTTACTATTAGGGATCTGCTTCGAAATCCAATTTTTTGCAACGTATTAATTGCGTTTTAAATTGAGATTTATTTGATTTTGAAATCGAGAAAAATAGTTTTTAATATTGAGGTCCGAAGTTTACTATTAGGGTCCCCCCTAATAATAAATACCCCCCTAATAATAAAAACTACCCGAGGTGTTTAGTATTAAGGGGGGGGGAGGGGGGGGGTTTAGTCTTAGGGGGAAGGGATTAGTTTACCAGCATGAAATATCATTCTACCATCATACCATTCTTATACCATTAGGCCTTTATTTACCATCATTACACTATTATTAGTCTCACAATTCTTACTATACACCACTTTTTGTCCCATCACTGGTCCCGTGATAGTATTGGTTTTGCATCACTATTGTACCATCATTATACCATTGCTTTCCCATTGTTACACCACTACTGTGCCGTTATTACACCATTATTGCACCACTATTGCACAATTGGCTTACCGTGGTGATACCATACGCCAATATTACATTATATTATATTACTATATAGTACACAATATAACCACTATTAACTATTATTTAAGTAATAAAGTGATTAATTCCGTTGAGTACACCATGAATTACACCATCATCATGCCATTATAATTACCAACCACCGTTAGTCCATTGTCATGTTACACCATGTGTATAGTATTCAAACAAACTATGCCAACCTTGTATCACTCCATCATTGGTCCATTCATACACATGTTTGGACAATTGTTGGGACCATGTTTTTCCCCACCTGCCAGGTGAGGGTCACTAGATTTTATCACAGGTGTACGCGGGGCGGGGAGGCGGGGAGGCGGGGTTTGCCTTCCGCCGCCTTCCGC
>BGPT01001140.1:156854-174354 GCA_003297045.1 Symbiodinium sp. clade C Y103
TATACGTCAGATAAAATGTCAGAAAGAATGTCAGATAGAATGTTAGAGCATATGTCAGAGAGAATGTCAGATAGAATGCCAAGAGGAAGAGGAGGAGAGGACAACTCTGATGNCATATGTCAGAGAGAATGTCAGATAGAATGCCAAGAGGAAGAGGAGGAGAGGACAACTCTGATGAAATCTAGAGACCGAAGGTCTCTAGATTTCATGAGTTGTCCTCTCCTCCTCTTCCCTGCCAGATAAGTTTGTCAGAAAGAATGTCAAAACATGTATCTCACTATATGCCAAATAAAGTGGCATGGTGGGGATCACTCGAAGCAAAGTAATTTTTTATTCTTAAGCCAACCATCAAATAGTCCATTGTGAATGATATGTTACCACTACTATGCGAGGTTGGCCCCCTTCCCCCCACTTAGAAGTTGCTATAAAAATCTCATTAAGTAGTCACTAGTACAGTATATCCCCCATAAACCCAACAGTTAACCAAGACGGAACCAACTAAGCTATCATGAATCAAACCAATGTCAATCCACATGTTTGGTAGTCAAGACCTTATTTTACGTCAATTTCCCCATGCTTGATGGTCAAATTCAGCAATTTATCCATTCCTGTCTTCTCAGTCACAGACTATATGAATCATATAAATCACCAATTATCCCTCTGAATACATGGATGGTAATCATATCAATCATATAAATCACCAATTAATCATATTGATCACCACCTGATGAAATCACCCATAATCGTCAATTAATAGTAAGTTCCGAAACCTTGTACCATTCGAGACATCCCCATGGGCCATTGCAGAGACATTGAGGCATCGGCCGATCCAAAGATGATGTCCTTGCAGCATTTGTTGAAACATGGCCGGGAGGCCACACAGAGGCGGAAACACAAGAACGGCGGAGTTCATGGGGATATAATCTTGCCAGCTGTGTATATATATATATATATGCATATATATAGATATATACAATTATTTACACACTCATACTCATGTACGTATAGATATATATATATACATACATACATAACATATATATATATATATAGATAATATATATATATATAGATATAGATACAGTGATACAGTATATTATAGATACATATTATATATAAATACACAATGTGTATGTACATACAAATGATGTACATGTATACTATGTATGTATCGTGAAATTTGATTGGGATTTAGGTTTTGATGGGGAGTTTGAATATGGATATGATTACTGTATATATATTTATATAAATAGATAAATTTGTAATTAGCAAATACATCATAATCTGTAAACTTGTATGGACATGTCGCACATGAATGATGACATTGCCAAACAAATGGGGAAAAAATCATGGAAATCTTGCAATTTATACTGTAGATGTTTTCCCATTTGAACACCCATTTTCAGGGATTTCCCAGCCATGTTTGATGACACTGGAGGGTAATTGCTGCCGTTGCGGAGGTGGCGGATCCAACACCCGGCATTTTGGAGAGCCTTCTTCGAGTTCCTGGGTATAAGTCAATCCGGCCAAGAATGGTGGAATCCATGGGAATGTTCTGAAGGATGGTGGAACAACTTCAGAAATTGTCGGCAACAAATGATGTATGTTCCAAAAAAGAGATCTTATCTGCTACCACACATTTCAAGTAAGATAGCGTATGGTTTATTATAGTGATCTCCTCATGAGTTTGGATCCTGACCCACAAGAATGCGCCCCGCTGTCTAGATGCGGTTCCTATTGAATGTCGTTGGTTATCTCATTCTGCCATGTTTGACTACCGGACTCACTGGTCAGAAATCTTGGGTACTTCTGTATATATGTATACATAGCATGGTGTAACTCACTTATGACTGGGAGAGTGGCCCAGTTAGAGAAATTGCCAAGCAAGGTTATCCTAGGTATTTTTCCCCACCTGCCAGGTGAGGGTTGTTAGATTTTATCAGAGCTGCCCGCCGTCTGCCGCCGCCTCCTTCGCCTCCTCCGCCTCCTCGCCAGTTCCAGATCGCAGTGGGCACTGCCGGACCTCAATAGCGAGCTCCAGATCTCAGTGGGCACTGCCGGCCTCATTTGCCAGCTCCAGATCGCAGTGGGCACTGCCGGACCTGAACCGCGAGCTCCAGATCGCAATGGGCACTGCCGGACCTGAACCGCGAGCCCCAGATCCCAGTGGGCACTGCCGGACCCCAACCGCGAACCCCAGATCGCAGTGGGCACCTGCCGGACCTGAACCGCGAGCCCCAGATCGCAGTGGGCACTGCCGGACCTCAACCGCCAGATAGAATGCCAGAAAGAATGTCAGAAGATATGCCAAATAGAATGCCAGAAAGAATGTCACAAAATATGCCAGATAGAATGCCAGAAAGAATGTCAGAAGATATGCCAGAAAGAATGTCAGAAGATATGCCAGAAAGAATGTCAGAAGATGAGCCAGAAAAAGCATGTCAAAATTTTGTGTCAGCATTTGCGTCAGATAGAATGCCAGGTAGAATGCCAGAATATATGTCAGATAGAATGCCAGAAAGAATATCAGAACATATGCCATCAAGATTGCCAGATAGAATGCTCAAACATTTATAGCATCAAGATTGCCNTCAGATAGAATGCCAGAAAGAATATCAGAACATATGCCATCAAGATTGCCAGATAGAATGCTCAAACATTTATAGCATCAAGATTGCCAGATAGAATGCGAGAAAATATGCCAAATAGTGTCAGATAAGACGCCAGATACAACAGGGAGGAGGAGGAAGAGGAGGAGAGGATAACTTTGATGAAATCTAGAGACCGAAGGTCTCTAGATTTCATCAAAGTTATGCTCTCCTCCTCTTCCTTGCCANTAACTTTGATGAAATCTAGAGACCGAAGGTCTCTAGATTTCATCAAAGTTATGCTCTCCTCCTCTTCCTTGCCAAACAGATATGCCAGAAAGAATGTCAGTACATCTGCCAGAAATTATGTCTGAAATTCTGATTGGTCACGATGGTGATCAATCGAAGCAAAGTCATTTATTAGCAAACTATATACCAGCTGGGATGATGATCCAGGAACCTAGTATGATAAACCTGCACCCTGTGTGAAATCCATGTTATCTTTGGACACTTGCTGAAAACGGATGTCATCCCATGTCTCCGATCGTGTCCCCATGATTGTGGTCCATTATGCAACTCTTGTATCCTCTTGTTACATGGTATCATGCCTTTGCAAGCGTTGCTTTCATGTTCCGTGGTAGGGTAATTACTTCCGACCAAGGCGTTTGGGAGAACTCAAGGGTCAGGCGGAATGGGACGTTGGGGACGTTGCTGGTGGGTACCTTGACCCTCGAAGTACCATCGAACATGCAAGTTTGGCTGAAAGCCTATGTTTAAGGTAGGGAACCCTGGTTGGCCAAGTTGGTTTGTATCTATAGGATATCTTGGGATATTTTGACTGAACTTAACTATGATTTATGGTGGAAATATCTGCAGTTTCTGGGGCCAACATTCACATCACTGAAAAAACACCTCATAGAGCCACCTGTTTGTGTTGTTTCAATTGTTGTACATCAAAACACGATTTTATGTTCCGTGGATGATGATATAGCAAGGCAACACACGCAATTTGTCCAACCATGTTAACTCTGTTTTTTGATTGAAATTGTTGAGTGACTTGCTTACGAGAGGTACTATATATGTATAGAATGTGTATAATATATATATATATATATCCTATGTGAACATCATGTATTACTAGAAATTCATTGCGGACTATTCGTCAAGCATTTTTGATGTGTCGAAATGGTCCCAAACAGAAGTCCCAGGTGATATGTAGTGTCTCCAAAACCGCTTGGGAATCACCGAATCAACACCGACAAAACTTGTGATTTACCATGATATCAGTGTCGAACATGGGATAAGATGTCTCTCCTATTAAGCTTACACCATGAGAACAGCAAGATATATGACAAGTGATAGTTGTTTTCTAGCGACCTGACTGCGACATCAGTGGAATGATGGTTAGGATGGGGGCAACTATCTCAAAATGACCAAAAAATTCAACTAATGTTGATAAAGAATAGGGAAATGATCATGCATTGCATGCCATTCCCTGCCCAACATTTCTCTCAACGCCACCAGGTCAATGTACCAGAGGCCATTCAAGTTCTACAAATTTCAGCCAAGCTGAGGCGGGGTCTTCCGGTGTCATCAAAGATGGCAAGGTCATGGGAAAATGTGAGAACATCCGCTATAAATGGCCATTGGAATGGACCACCAAGCAATCAATGGATATAAATGGTGGATTTTGCATCAAGCATGGTTGATTTCCGGAGGGTGATGGAACTAAAACGAGAATATGTTTCATTGGAATATGTTTGGGGATGTCATGGGAATATGTTTTTTTGGGATATGATGGTGATACAATTTACATTACTGTATGAACTATGGGAGATAATGTGGAATTGTGGAAGGATTGAACGAACTAATATGGGGATGGTAAAATCCACCATCTATAGATGATTTTCCCATCAAGACCTCCATTTGTTGGGAATTTCCCATTGCCACATTCGATTACCGGAGGGTATGTGGGAAGTCTTTACGAACAAACATGGGATTCAATGGTTCAAGACAAAGGGGGAGAGAACCAGCAAAATGAACAAAACAATAAACACCAGCAAACATCAGAATGGGGCTAAACATTTGTGAATTGAAGCGATCATTCATCAACAAGACACCATGGAACAAAAATGGATGAACCTGGCAATGTAAACTATGATCATGTGGCTTGAGCCGATGAAAACTGGGAGAGCCCTTCCATTATCCCCGTCAGCAGTTGTGAATTTCAAGCTCCCGTTGGCTATTGTACATCATATGTATCTGTATATGATTGTATATGTAAATACATATGTTTGATTATGTCATGTATGTATGGTTGGCATATGTATATACCGACATATTATACACAAGTCTTTAATATAGATAGATACATACGTAAATATGTATTCTAGATACTATCATTTGTGTCATCATCCCACTTTTTTCATGCAAACATGTGTATCAAATATTACAACAATTGGATATGTCTATACATACAAGGTGTTGTTCCAGTCCGTCAGCTGAGTTGGTTTTGCAGCTAGGCGAACGGATTAGATTATTTTGGAGAATAGATCTAATTAGTTTATTGGGTTTAACCAACAAATGTAACTTGCGGGGCGTCACCAAAGATACAATCGTTTTTTATACCATTTTTACAAATTGGATACATGTTTCACATGAGATATACATGATACAATTTCCCTGTGGATCCAAATGCAACCTGACAAGGTACTTAACCGCCTAAATCAACCCCCAAATACTTCCTCACAAGGTACTTGGATCCATGGGGTATACACATAAACTATGTCATATTAAGTTGTTTAGTTGTATCATATTGTATCCTTATTTTATCCCTATCGGTATCCCATTAGATATCCTATTTATAGATGATTTTCCCATATAAACGATCATTTTCACCCCAGGTTCATCCAATTTTCACGCGACAGCTACCAGACCAGGCTGGTGGATTTGGAGTTGGTGAATGCCTCAGTGGAAACGTTGCTGACAGCGGAGGACGAGGAGCCTGCCGAATGGGTGCGTGGAGGTGGTGGGTTTGTTGTGGTTTTTGATCTTTGTTTATCAACCTATCTATCTATCTTTCTTTCTATCTATCTACCTATCTATGTATCTATCTATCTATCTATGATGTATTGATTTGTTTTTGGCATCATTCATATATTTACCTCTTGGCAGAGCCTGGTTCAGGAACATGTGTATATATTTATTTATACATAGATATACGGCCTATACATTGTCTTCATCGTCATGGATTGATACAAGCCCTGTTTTGCGGGCAGGACTTCTTGGATTTGCCCCAGAAGGACCTGGCAGAAGCCGTGGAGGCGCCATTTAGGGAAGAGAACTGGACGAAAGGGGGAATTCATGAGGGTGTAAGCAACAACAATGGTAATTATCATATATAATTATATATATATATATGCAGGGTTAATGGGGATTATAAGGTTCATAGGTTTTTACATGGGTTTTTAGGGATAATAGATGATAATAGTGGGATAAGATGTGATAATAACAATGAATCACAATGATACCTTTCAGACCCCATGGTTATTTGATGGTATAGTTATCTGTTGTTGTTGTTGTTGTTGTTGCGGTTGCGGTTGTGGTTGTGGTTGTTGTTGTTGTTGTTGTTGTTGTTGTTGTTGATGTTGTTGTTGATGTTGTTGTTGTGGTTGTTGTTGTTGTTGTTGTGGTTGTGGTTGTGGTTGTTGTGGTTGTTGTGGTTGTTGTTGTTGTTGTGGTTGTGGTTGTGGTTGTGGTTGTTGTTGTTGTGGTTGTGGTTTCGGTTGTGGTTGTTGTTGTTGTTGTTGTGGTGGTTGTTGTTGTTGTTGTTGTCGTTGTTGTTGTTGTTGTTGTGGTTGTTGTTGTTGTTGTTGGTGGTGGTGGTGGTGTTGGTGTTGGTGTTGTTGTTGTTGTTGTGGTTGTGGTTGTGGTTGTGGTTGTTGTTGTTGTTGTTGTGGTTGTGGTTGTGGTTGTGGTTGTTGTTGTTGTTGTTGTTGGTGTTGGTGTTGTTGTTGTTGTTGTGGTTGTTGTTGTTGTTGTTGTTGTTGTTGTTGGTGTTGGTGTTGGTGTTGGTGTTGTTGTTGTTGTTGTTGTTGTTTTAATAAACAATGATATCAAGTGTATCATATAAGTAAATAACGATGGTGTAATAGCAACTTGTATCACTGAACTTCGACTAATTATTTACCTGGTGTATCTACTGGGTATAATCATATCCCAAAATGAAACGATATTAGAAGTAATAATGTGGTTTCTCAACTGGATGTAGTGTATGCTATACTTCTTTGATTATGACATGTTTTTTTGCTATGCTATAATTGGAGACTATTAAAGACCATAATTGCACAAACAATGGCATTTGATTGGGTTTGCCACAGTGTCATGCAGATTCAACCAATCCACCCACAAACGGAACAAACGATTTATGTATACCCTGTAAATATATATATATATTATTGTATATTATTATATTTTTTTTATATTTTATATGGTATTATATATTATTATATATTATTATATAGTTGTTATTTAAGTTCACCACCCAAGCGCAACTATGCTGCAAGTCCGTTTGCACCATCATCATGCAGAAATGTGTTGACTTTTAAATGTTAAATGAAGTGAAACCTAAACCCTAAGCCCGAAAACTAGGCCTAGAACCCTAAAACCATCTAAAACCATAAATCCCTAAAAGTCATCTAAGATCCCCAAACCCGCCACCCAGAATGCCGAAATCCCTAAGTATCCACTGCTCTGCCGATCAGGCTTTGGCTGTGATCCGACCTGAGGCTCTGACATATGCAGAGACGAAGTTGGTGGATGGTTCACGGTTGGCAAAGATATACATATATATATATATATATTTATTGTATATAAGTACGAGTATATGTATATATATATAGTATCTCAATGTATCTGATATGTTCATATATTTTCCAGTATATATATATATACATGAATATTATGGACTTGAAGCATGAAAGATGGAATGTAAATAACCCGACTTGACTAGCAAAAAGGGTGGTATAGTGGGGATATGATCGCAATAGACCTGACTGCGATGTCACTGGAATGGTTGTCAGGATTGGAGTAACGTTTCCAGAATGTTTGAGTAATTCAGTTTTTTTATTTAATATAATTTGATAATGTAGGTATATACATTTAACACAGAACAGGGCTGTTCCAAGCCAAATTCAGCGTTACCTGGGCTGCGGGGTGGTACTGATGATTTACCACTGTGTTACCGGGGGGTGCTATGATTAGATTGCGATGAAAGAAACAAAGATCGGGAATATCACTGACAAGGATTGAGGTGTATTTTGAATCGATGTGTTTGTCCACATTGCTCGATGATGCCATCTAATGCCCTTGTCTGCACATCTCAGTACTTGCCCAACTTTCATTCTATTTTTGTTCCCGAAGCAGTTCATCATTTCCAAAGACATCCAAAGACTATACTATGGCTCATAGTATAACCCATATTAATCAATTATCGAACACATTCTTACTGGCGAATCGCCCAGGAATCGACAGGGTTCACTGGTTGGACCAGACCTGGGGTGAACACACCAGGTCCCTCTCCCGGCTTCACCCGAGGCCATGGATGTGGCGCTGCGCGTGTTGGCCACCCGAGCCCACAGGTGCAGTGCCCGTAGGTGTGGCGTTTATGTGTTTGATTTTAGTAATGATTATATAGTTCTGGATAGAAGATGATAGACGATAGATGTAATAGATGTATACATCTGAACGATGAGTGTATGAGTTTCAATTCGTTTTTGCTGTTTTTTTTTCTCAAATATGTACGACCGAGTCGCCAACCTCAAATGGATAAACACATGGAATATCCAAACGGGACACAGCGGAATTGTTCATGGTCAACTCCGGGGGTGAAGTTTTTTTTTGTCGGTGCGGTTTCCTCTTTGTTGGGTAGAAATATATACTATGTTGGGGTTGCTTTTTGCTTGTTGGAACATGTTCAAGCTATGCTTGTTTTTTTGTATGCATTCCTCGTCTACAGTAAACTCAGGATGTAGTTCTCATCAAAATTGCCATTTCCCTTGTCGCCTGTCATGAGAAAATCGCCGCCTGAAGCCAATCGCTGTGAGTACAATTGAGAAGAGGCGTGGGGTTTTGAACACTCCATAAATTCTGTAGTTTAAATCCATTCATGGATGATGATAGTTTCAAACATATTTCCATGTTCACTACTGTTTTGGGATGATAATCCATAATGATAGTTAGTTTCATAATCTCTATGGCCCACTATCCATTTCAAAATCCATGCATATTCATACCATACTATTATGTAATCCATAATGAGAATCCAGATTCCAGGTCAAAATGGATTTATCAAAGAAAATCAGAATAATGGTTACAATTTATCCATAATCTAATCCATAACAATCCATATTTCAGGAAGATTTTTCAAAAAAATCAACCCTGACCCGGTCACAGGCTGCGTGCCACTCAATTCTCCAAAGTTCTGAGCCTTGCGGCTCAGGCGAGCGGCAATCCGCCGTGTTAAGCTAAGATTAATGATGGTTTATGAATGGGAACCTGTATGAAAATGTTATATTTATGGGGAAATTCCAATATGAATATGATGAATTAATGTTGGATTGTGACTAGTGGTTCTTTTTTTTTCCAGAAAAAAACAATTCACACCCAATCCACTAATCGAGGTATAACATGAAGAGGTAAACTATGCCAAGACATGTGAGAAGGTAGAGGAATTGAAAATCAACATCTTCAATCTGTATGTAGATCATTTTGGAGCTGGGAAGGTTGCCGCACTCAGGTTTGTCTACGAGATAGGAAATGGAAGGCATGTTATTTTAGGACGGGGGAACCATTTACACACCGAAAACAGCTCTGTCAGTTTTGAGCGTAACACTTCCCATCCAAAAGCGAAAGGAAGTTGATGAATTGACCATGTTTGACTCCGTCCATTTAGCTGGTCAACGGGGTGATTTTGGTTGATATTATTGGGTTTACTGTTAAATTACATCTGTTTAACACATTATAGTTTAGATTCAGATCAGCATCTTATAGTTTCATCATATTCTTGGAGAAATCCCCATGTTGATTCCCACAAAGTCGTTCCTGACCTACAATAGACCTGGGCTGAAGGTGATACTGCTGGGAATAGGTTCAAAATTGTTTCCAAGAAGGGGGCCTGGACACGCACATCCCAGTAGAACTGGTGGTTTCGAAGATCTTCAACAATTCTTGGGTTCTGAAAGTTGACTACCCCCAGTACTCAACGATGCCAATTGAACGTGCCCCATAAATGGAGATTTTAACTGGAACATGTCAAACGATAAGAAACTAAATGGTGGATTTTTCAGCCATGCCATGTTTGATCTTCCAGGCGAAGAGTTCCGAACTGCACACGCTGGCAGATGCCTTTTGCCGTGCGCTGGTGGAACGTCAGGACACACAAAAAATGATGGAGAAGAATGCCTGCTTTCTTCCATCCACATCATTGAGTAGTAAATCCTCAGATATTCATGATATATGACTTGTTCATGGCTGTTCACAGTCCATTCTTCTGGGAGTTGTCCAACAAATTATCCCAACTTCTGATCCCCGTTGATTCACGCACCTCCAGGATGCGTCCAGTCAGTCCGGGGCCCAGGATGCCAGATCCGGTGGAACTCTCGCAAGAAACGCCATGAGTTGGGACAGAACCCGATAAAACCCGTAGAACTTTGGGTATATTGCAACATTGGAGAAAACATGAGAAAACGATTGTTGGTGAAGATTCGCAAAAGACAATTTGGATCAGATTTATCCACAAAACAATGGATTGGACATCCACAAGAATTTGATCAACCATCAATAAATTGGCAAAGCAACAGCATTGAGGCATTGAGTATCATCTCCAAAACCAACAATTCAATGAATGGTTGGTACATGCGTTGGTTGTCCAATCCATTCATTGATTGTCGTGGACAAATCTGAAATGTTGATAAACTACCAGCGGTTCGTTTCCAAAAGTTGTTGGTGAGTGGCGGTTGGATCGAAGATTGTTGGCGATGTGCATGGAAGGATGTGACATCTAAATCTTGAAGGGGTATCCAAGCATGTAAATCATGGCTGTGTCTTGTGCAAGTTGGTCCAACAAAACTTATTTGGCATTTTACACTAGGACTAGGTTTTATACTGGCACCTAAGGACCTATGGCAGCAAGAAACCTGAGAAAATAGGAATAGGTGGCAATATTCAAACATATTGGGTTCCAAATAGTACATATAGCCACCGTACTTTTCGCACACAAGCCTTCTTTTTTACCCGATGATATGAACAGACCCCTAGACGTCGAGTGAAGCTACCTCTTGCCGAAGTCCTGCAACTATGTAACCCTACATTCATTGGATTGGTTAATTACAGGAAACCATGGATTTTCCCATCAAATATAGGGGTTTCCTGTAAATTTTCCCTTAAACCAATCCAGTGATACATCACAGCCGGATTTGTCTGTAAGTCAAAATATCGTCGCCCAATCGTATGTTTTGGTAGCAAGCGTGGCAGCATGAGTGTGTAAAAAAAGCCACTACTCTGACCCCAAGATGATGGATTGATGCAAGTAGAATCACCCAGTATCGAGGGCTTACCAAGACAATCCATGCAGTCACCAAATAGCCATCATGATGTGGAAATGCTGATGGCGAACTGTGAAATGAATGTCTTACCGAACAAACAAATCTCATCTTCCAAAACACCCATGTTACTTGGTATTTGAATGCGCCTGTAGTATGACACGGAACTGTTGGATCGGCAACTCTTTGGTGCTTCGCATAATTTCATCGTGTTTTCAGTACTGTTCAAACCATCCAACCTGAGGTGATGATCCAAATTGATCTACGTTGACCATATCACATTTTTTTGGGGATGGTTGGATTGAAACCGCCAGACAAAAAATACGGTGAAGTTTCTCACATGTGTCACCATGTGTTTGCTGAAATTCACCACTAGTTGACAATATTGGTTTCATCAAATGACCAATCCACTGCAAAAATAGTCCACTGAACGTACTCAATTTTGTCAGAACAAACAAAGTGCTTGGGTGGTTTCAGCTTATCGTTTTTGTCACTGAAAGGACCTGACCTTGACCTCAGGGACTTGACCTTGGCGGCAGAGACTACCGCCCAGTTGGTGCCAAAGGGGTTGTACAGGCGACTGCCCATGGGTCTTTTCTGGAGATTTCGTGGGCTACTGTAGGTCAAGTCACGGTTTTTTCATGCGTAAATGATGATAATGATGACATGGATGGGCTTGTCCGAGCTGTTTCAAGACTGCTGCCAGGGGGGTCGGCTCTTGACACCACTATTTGAGTATATTATGGTGGGACATGTTGGGATTAATGGTTGGTCTTCGCTATCTGAGTAGAGAGATCTCTTGCAAATTGTGCTTGGGTAGTCAAGGTCAGGAATTGTTTTTGGTCCCCTTCAAGGATCTGTGAACACTTCCTCATTTGCACGGTTCGTCAGATTCTCCAGAACTTCCTGGTTTCCATGTTTGCTTGTTGCAGGGGATTGTCGTTCAAACCTGTCCATTCGAACGGTGCTGCGACCGTCGCAGATTGGAGCCCTCTCCATGCGGTTTGGAGCTTCTTTTTCAACATGCCGCGCACGGTAGCCCGGGATACACAAAGGGGTGAGGTTCGAAGGGAGTGAGTTGAACATCATTGATTACCGATGGATGTATTGGAACGCCCAGATAGAACAGATGGAAACCTGGAACATGTGGGAAACCATGGACACATCGCTACCCATCCTGGAAACAGGCCCATCCAGCTACTGGAGATCTGGATTCGCATGGAGCTGTTGATGTATGACAAGTGTGTGTATGGCAGTGGTCACGATTACCCTCTGGTAAACTAACAGTTTGCTATGGAAAATCACCCTTTTTAATGGGAGAATCAACTATAAATGGCCATTGTCAATAGCTATGTGAAATTACCAGAGGGAAATATCGATTCATCATTTACCATCATTTGCCACTGGTCCAAACCCTCCAGCTATATACGATATATCTCTTGCCAAAGCGCAGGAAGGTGGCAAAAATGTGCTTCACATTAGTTGCGCATCCAGCTGGTGAGTGCCAGTCAATTCGATTTACGTACACGATTACAAGATCCATCAAGATCCCCCATTATGCTTGCAAAGTGATCGCAATTATTATAAGATTATCTAAGATTATTTAATTTCATCAATCTAAAGATGGCAGATGATGGCAGTATACCGCATCCATCAGAAACCCTTTTTATGCTGTTTATGTTTTTAAATGTTGTTGATGGTAGAGACCCCTCCCAAGAATCACAGTGATGAATGCAGATTCCCTGTGTAGTCCCATCAACATCGAAGCATCAGTTGTTTAGTTGAATCCAACCCCACATGCAAGCATTATTTTTCCTTACCCAACATCGGTTGGGACATTCTGTGTAGTAGAAATCGGTTGGCTACGTGCTCATGCTTTTTGTCGTCCATCATTCCGGGAAAATCAACCCTTTTTGATCCTTTTTGCAGGTACATGCCAATTTTTGCAGATGACCTCGATTGGAAAATCAACCCTTTTGGTCGATGATTTAAGCTTGGCCAATTTTTGGAATTACCCTCTGGTAAACTAACAGTTTGCTATTGAAAATGGCCATAGAAATAGTGGATTTTCCCATAAAAAATGGTGAATTCCCTCCACACTTTTTTGATCTTCGCTGCCAACACCGAGCCGCTCTCAGGCGTCGTGTGCAAAGCTTCACACGCTTGCAGCGGTTGGCCCTGACCTCAGATGAGACCGGGGGAAGTCACCGAAGTGAATAAGATGGCCAAGATGCCCCATCTTATATATATTATATATACATGTATAGCATTATATAACCATAACCATAACCTGTTTTTTTTCCAATTATACAACCATAACCTGTTTTTTTGGGCCAATCCAATGGTTGCAGATGCAAAAACAACACTGAAAACACTGAAAGTCCACAGTGGTGAAGTTGGTCCAGAGCCCTTTATTGTCCGAGCTCCACATCGCTGCTGTTACAAACTCTGGTTTCAGCGGCTTCAACTCGTTCCAGCATGGCCACCATGCTGGGATGATGAATTCAATTAACTATAGATGGCTATGTATGGCTATTGGGCCTTGAAACCACCAGTGCATTTGAGTTTTAATTTGATGTCCCATGTCCTGTAAAACCGAAATCAAACAATTGGGAGTTGCGAGATCACTAGAGAACCCTGAAACTGAACAGAAACTATTACCCTTTAATAATCTATAAGTTTGCTGCAAGGCCGGAGCACACCACTGCATTCTGAATCAGATGACCCGGCTGCAACACGAGCTGTCCGCAGATGGCCGAGATGCCGACGCTGTGGTATGGCTGCCACACGCAGCCTGGGTAAACAGTGTTCAAAGGGGATCCAGTTTCGAGTTCCCGGACTCATTGATCCTGTGTTTCATCTTCAGGGCTTGTATGTCAGGCATCAATGTGGCACAAAAAACGACCTGATGCAGAGGGCAGAAAGGAGTTGCATGCCTTTGCCCAACGCCTGACAAACACAGAACATGTTCTGGGCAACACATTGACATTCACCATTGGAAAAAATACTAAAACACATCACATAGATATGGTAAATCCGGGAAAATCCAGTCCACCATATTTATAGATCATTACTGAAAATTCATTTATGGTCGTTTTCCATTGTTTTCCCATATTTTCCTGTCTGTTCCGCTATTATCCGATGATTTCCCCGTATGTTCCCAATAAAACCACTATTTGCCGGAGGGACCTTCACGATCTTCACGTCTATCTCAGGTCGCAGCGGCCGAGATCAGCGGTAAGACGCAAGTGCCGGGCCTGTGAAGGGTGGAGAGGTGCCAAACAAGATCGGTCGATAAATTTAGGTCATCAAAACTAAATGTGGGTTTCTTGGAATGGCGGATCACCAAAACCCTGGGTTCCAATCCCAACATGTTGGAAAATTTGGGATGCTTTGGGGGTGAGACAGAGAGCATCCCGCCGCTGGGGGCTACCCTCATTTTAGGAAACCTGCAAGGGAGAGGGTATAGGAACGAAGCCAGAGCACCTGGTTGCAAAGCCGTGGTTTGTGTCAACTATCTTGAGATCCCTTTCTCTTGATAATCAAAACGAAATGGTTTATGATGTAAGCTGTGTATATACATATATAATATACATTGTATTTTATTGTGTGCATAATCTATAACTATAATATCATGATTCATGATAAACAAAACTGAATTGCTTATTCTGTAAGTTATTTACTATACTATATCTATATCATACAATCATTAAATTATATCATGCTAGTCATTACTAAAATAGTTGATTAAGTTATATATAATAATGTTTATAGTCTACAACTAGTGTATCATAACTAGACATACCTAACCTGAAATTCTAAGGTTACAGGATATGACAGTAGGCTAGTCAGTGGTCTATAAACGGGCTATAAATGGATTATGAATGATTATGAATGGGGAATCATTGTAGAACTAATCCGCAAACACGGCCGCATGAAATCAGCATCTGGAAAAGCCGCCGAGCACTGGCGCATCAAGTTGGGAAGGCAGACCACACAAGCCATAGCAAACATTGCTCCATTCGAGACAACAGCTTCCTGGATTTCTTCTTCCTGGCAAAGTGCAACTGTGGAGACTGAGGAGCACGACCCCAGCAAGAGCCTGCCCCAGACACCTGACCTGAGACTATTTGAATCTTCCTGAAAAAAGTTGGAGTACCGGAGGGTCGTCCTAAAGCGGGCTCTGCAGGAAGTGGACAAGAAACCTGGGCAGCTGCTGAGGGTAAGCGACTGCATACAGGAGGCCTGTACTGGGCCGCAGCCCAGATTTCGCTAGAAATGACATTTGGAGATCACATATTGGTTAATAGTACTGAAAACTAATACCCCTATTTCGATATCATATTATATTTGTTGATTGATATCACTGTTTCAGAGATTTTTGGAGTAATCCATCCTTCCCATTATATACTAAAACCGCCGCAATCAATAAAACAAGGAGTGGAGTGGCACTTTTGTTTTTTTCGTTTGGTACCAATTGCGTTTTTAGTTGTGGTGATTGAGAATCAATATGAGAACAAGATGGTGAAATAGTGGTTTCTACCTCCTACTATTAAAAATAGAATGAGACCTGATGTTTTTTATTAGGGTCCCATCACAATTATACAATTTCTATTTTTCTGTTACTGTAAGGTTTTACGTTTGATTTTTAGGGGAAAGCTTCGAAATCCAACTTTTGGCAATATATTAAAGGGGTTTTACTCCGGGATCTAACTCATTTTAGAATCGAGTTGTTTTTTTAATGAAGGTTTTTAGATTTGATTTTTAGGGGAAAGCTTCGAAATCCAATGTTTGGCAATATTTTAAAGGGGTTTAAACAAGGGATTTAGACATGTTTTTTTTGTTTAATACGGTTTTAGTTTTGATTATTAGGGGCAACCTAATACAAAAAAACAACTCAATAGTAAAGATAGGTCACCTTGTTTAGTATTTGGGGGAGTTAGTAATAGGGAGCAGAGATTATATGCCTCGGCTTGGTGCATTTTGAGGGATATGAAGGTCCATAAATTCCAGCTATGTTGATGTTAGCAGAGGGGGTACAGGGTGTTTACTCATTCCATCTCATTCCCAAATGGGTATAGATGGGCGCATGTATATAGACTTGTAAACATATCAATGCCAAAACACGGCAATTGTTTTACTTTTTCGTATCCAAGATGAATAGTACATGAGTACTGTACGTAAATAGGGGTACATTCAAAAGAAAGTCCAAAGTAAAACTGGATTTCCTGACTGTGTGTTCCTCATGCATCCAGACACAGTACCGGTATGACTAGCAGGAACTCGGAAAGTATCAGCATCCACAGCAAGAATTGGAAGTCTGACCTATGATGGTGGAAAATGTCATGCCCGGCGAAGAAATCGCAACAACGACATCCCAATTCTATCGGGATCTATCGGGATTTCACGCGCCCAGGCACTTCAACGGCTGCAACAGCGACTGGAAGAGGACTGGCCGGGGGCCTGGGGGCACGTCTCAACATCATTTTCAAGGCCTATTGTTGGTGCTGCGCGACAGGTGTTGGTGCTTTCTTTCAGGCGGGGAACCCATGCAATTGAGGCAGTCGATTACCCATTAAGATCGATGCAATTCATGATTATCCATTGCTGCCTGTAATTAGTTTTGCACTTTGGAGTTTTTCCTCCTAGACAAAGTCAGTGGATAAATCGAGTTCTTGTCATAGGGCGGTTGAGGATGATCATAATTTCATCAACATGTTGAGGGTTGAAATATGTTGAAACATGTTGAAACCACTGACCAGATCACTTTCATTTGGCGTTCATCTAGCTTTCATACATTTTTATAATTAGTTCATTTCTTGAAGAGACATGGCATCAACATGCCATTTTGTGGCGGATTTTGGATCTACCCCTTGGACAGCTTTGGACAAAGTCTGCGCTGCAGATTACACAGGCAACGAGGCTGGTACGCTCCAGTAAACTCAACAATTTGCCATGGAAAACCTTGATATTTGTTTACAGGTAAAGCGTAAATCATCGACTTTTTTGGATCATTTTCCACAGCAAACTGTTAGTTTACGTCCGAGGCTATGAATATGATTCCTTGTGAGGACTCCTCCGTGATCTCCGCAACTGCAGCAAAAAAAGGTGTTTGAACGCTGGGTTGACTGATTGGTGAATGGTGCAGACAAATGGGTTCAGAGTGTTGGCCATGGAAAGTATCATTCTATAAATTGTGCCCAGCTAAACAATGAAATGCTTTGCTTCCTAAAAACAAAGCTGATGTTACATAAACGAATCCAAACAACGGAATAACGGAAGAACGTTACCAATGATTCCTCATGTTACAAA
>BGPT01001140.1:179354-181922 GCA_003297045.1 Symbiodinium sp. clade C Y103
AGATAGCTAGATAATTCGATAGATAGATGGTTTGATGGATGGATGTATGGATGGACGGATGGACGTATAGATAGAATCAGACTAGATCAGATTAGATTAGTTTAGATTGCTGTAGATGGCTGTAGATTGGATTGGATTAGATTAGACAGATAGACTGATCATTTGTGTAGTTATATATATATTAGTATTATCTATAGGGATTTTGAGTCAACCATGAAAAAGGACGGATTTCATGGGATTCTAATGGGTACAACAGGGGGAGTCATGTCAAGTGACCCAATTATAGCTAGAGCAGGTATAGGTATAACTGGGGTGAGCTAACTAATCCACTTCCTGAGTGGGGTCAGCCACCAACTACTATTGCAATGTTTCAGGGCCACTGATTCAGTAGATGTTTCTATCTAGATATCAATGTAATGTATATATGAATATATTTTCCATATACCATCTGAGATATATAAGATATACTTACATACATATCCGTGGACATACACGTATCATATTGTACGTATATGTATATGATGTATATATGATTATATACATATGTATATATGTGCACCAAAACATGGATCAACACCATCAAACCTGTTGCAACTGTTCTGGACCGCATCCAGCGATTGGGCTCTGCCGGGTCCAATCACCGGTCCAGGTGTACCGCATGAACTTTGGTGAACGCTGTTCCCGGCGAAATATCGCCACTGGGCGTGGCGTTGTTGGCCTCTCTGGTAATTTGTTGCAGTTTGCGAACTGGAAAATCAACATGTTCAATATAGTTAAATCATCTGTCACTGAGGAAAGTATTGAATAGTTTATGCAGTATGTGCTAGATGGCACATTTCGATGATGTTTGATGATTTAACCATCCAAAATGAAGGGTTCACTCACCCAAAATGGGGTTGCTGACCTCCAGTAATTTAATATAGCTATGTTATATATAGATGGCCAATGAGAAGTTGTTTGATTTACTGTAACGAACTCAAACATTATGCTTTGATTTTCCATAGCAAACTGCTTGTTTATCCCGGGTACCAGGGGATATGATTTTCTTTTGGGGGTTTAGTTTTGCATGGATTTTATACTGTTTGGTCGCTTTTGTTCTGTTCAGAATGGACTGAGATTTGAAGATTGGGTGGGTCTTGATTTTTCACCAGGCACCATGCAGATGACACTTGAAAATTGGGTGAGGATTCAATGGGAGACGACAGTTTTGAATCATGAGTTCACACCCATATGCCCCTGGTTGCGAGGTTGCGCAGAGGGGGGTGAATCCGACTCACGGTAACTCAATGGAATTGAATGAAACATCCATAGAACTCACGGTGTTGGTTACGTTAAGTCACAATGATTTTTTGAAGACCTTGGGGACCGCGGTTGCTTATCGGTGAGGATTGACCCATAGCCAGAAGCAACGGACGGTCCTGGGTCTTAGGGGCTTCTAAGGTGCCACTTTGACGGTTATCCAGTTCTCCATCCCACCACCCATCGGCCAGGAACAGCTTTCTCTAAAAGACTTGGACGGTTTCGATGTGTCGCTGTCCAGCATGGTGTGGGATTGTCAGCTGGGGCCGGGGCCCTCTTAACTCATGAATTGTCCAAGGCATTCCAGATTTTCTGGGGTATTTTAATGCATATTGTTCATGGATGTTCATAGTAATAGTGGGAATGGATCAATTTAATACCTTGTAATGGGCAATCCCCATTTTCGTGAATTCTGGGTGGATTCTTGTGCCCCCGTGGTTTTTGTTTGTCCATCGGTCAAAGCAGATTTTCGGATCATTCCGAGACCAGATGGCCGATCGACATTGATATAGGGATATATAGGGGCTGGGCTGATATTCGGGAGGTAATGGCCTTTAAAGTTGGTTTCAGAGTTGCAGCACTTTTTTGTATGCAAATGCTTGACATGCGGTTGCAGATGTTGGGTTTGCCATGTTTTGCCCATATAATTTGGTTTCATTTGGTTCTACTTTGTGGTCATGATTAGCTGTCGGTTTAGTTGATGATGATGATGATGATGATTATGATGATGATGATGATGATGTTGTTGCTGCTGCTGCTGCTGTTGTTGTTGTTGTTGCTGTTGTTGTTGTTGTTGTTGTTGTTGTGTTTTTTTGTTGTTTGTTGTTTGTTGTTGTTGTTTGTTGTGCTTGTTGTTGTTGTTGTTGTTGTTGTTGTTGTTGTTGTTGTTGTTGTTGTTGTTGTTGTTGTGTTTTTTTGTTGTTTGTTGTTTGTTGTTGTTGTTTGTTGTGCTTGTTGTTGTTGTTGTGTTTTTTTGTTGTTGTGGCTGTTGTTGGTTGTTGTTGTTTGTTGTTGTTTGTTGTTTTTTTGTTGTTGTTTGTTGTTGTTTGTTGTTGTTTGTTGTTGTTTGTTGTTGTTTGTTGTTGTTTGTTGTTGTTTGTTGTTGTTTGATGTTGTTTGTTGTTGTTTGTTGTTGTTTGTTGTTGTTTGTTGTTGTTTGTTGTTGTTTGATGTTGTTTGTTGTTGTTTGTTGTTGTTTGTTGTTGTTTGTTGTTGGTTGTTGTTGTTTGTTGTTGTTTGTTGTTGTTTGTTGTTGTTTGTTGTTGTTTG
>BGPT01001140.1:184445-193916 GCA_003297045.1 Symbiodinium sp. clade C Y103
TTTTGAGTGATTCAGTAGTGATGAAGGCCTAAACAAGTTGATGTTCAGTGGTTTTAGCTGACATTGGAGGATTCCCCGGTTGCATCGGTTGATCACCCCCATTTGGAGGTTTCCTAAGTCATGGGGTACCCCCAAATCATCCATTAATAGATGGGATTTTCATGGATTTTCCATTACAAACCAGCCATTTTTGGGTACTCCCATGACTTAGGAAACCCCCATTGAGTTTCATGATTTTCCCATTTTGCCAGTTGGAAATCGACGATATCTCCACGAACTGCCCCAGGACAAGCGCTGTGCTGCACTGGAGCATTTGACCAAACTGTTGCCGCAGCTGCAACAGCCTCCACGATGGATCGCTTTGGAAAATGTCAAAGGCGCTCTTGGACGATGCCATGACCGGATGGAAAAGAGTTGTGTAAAAGAGCGAGTGGATTTCCAAGGGAAAACTCGCAGGATTTCCAAAGAAAACATACGCGACTTAAATTGAATAAAACACAGACATCAGACAAATTGTGATTTCCTACGTTCTGTCCAGTTTCCCCCCAGATGTTTGGCGAAACACGCATAGATCGATTGAGCACAGTTAAATAGATCCCCCATAAACCCTAGTTATACAACCTGGTTGTAAACCAACTTTGCTAACTATTGAACACCACCTGTTTGGAAATGGAGTTGTTTGCAGGTATCATAAGATAGTATGCTCCACTTGTGTGCGTTTCAATCGTCAATCATTACGTGGATTCTACTGTCACGATGGTGTCTGAACCCACAGGGATTTTATAGCCCCAAACAGATAGAAAAGGTTCAATTCATCACTGCCATACTGTGTGATCTATTGGTAATGGCCATTATGTATATATATATATATTATATTTGTATGTACTGCGATCTATATTTTGTCCAATTGATTGTATCACATTTCATGAACAGTACACACTATGTGATATTGATATACTTATCATCTCTTTAATATACATATATTGTATATATATATATATATACATATTGTATACATATATTATATATTTATGTGTATATATATATACAGTGTATATATACATATCAATATAATATAACATCCATGATATACCATGTATCACAATTATATTGATGTTGTATAAATATCAATCTCTATATATATATATATATACATATATATATATCAGTGTTATCTATCCCATATATGTTTTTCTCCGTATATACCAGTAGATATTATGTGATGGGAGATTCACATCCCACTTCTTTTCAGACCCAGCTGTAACGCCAGGTTTCTACGACAGTGAGGCCTGCCTTCAGTGGAAGGCGGCCTTGAGCGCCAGCGGCTTCCGTGCCCGGGAGTGGCTCGGGTACCAAATTCGGAGGGAAAATCATGGGACAATTATGGGCAAATCCATTGTAAATGGAGGTTTTGATGGGACAATACTTGGAAAAATCTGGGAAACAAATTGAGAAAAGCATAGGAAAACATAGGAAATTATGGGAACAACAATATTATAAATGGAGATTTATTGCTAGGAAAATTAACTATCAAGGAAAGATGTTCCAGCCGGCCACGTTTGATTACCAGAGGGTATTGATGATTTATGGATGATCATTAGGTTATCCCCCAAACTTATGGAACATACTTAAATTTGATAGGTTTTTGATCAAACATAGAAGGAACAATCCAACGGAGGTGACTCTACCCTGGAAGCAAAGGTTCAGGGATTTGCGAGGATTTGTGCAATCTTCTAGCTAACATACATATACTGAGTGGTTCAGAAGAAAATTACATGAACGCCATTCAGTGGAGTTTTTGCGACTATGATCCATGTCCCAAGTCACCAAGCAGTTCAAAGGGTTTGAAACATGATACCAAAAAGCCAGAAACAATTGATCAGGAATTGGGTACTTGGTGGCTGACCCCACTGAAGGATTGGGTTATAACCCCAGTTAAAACTGGACATACCCTACTTTGCCTTACTGAGAACTGGCTTTATAAGCCACTCGGCGAGCTACCAAGTCTACCGCCTCACACGTTTCAAGCGGCGGCGGAGATCTGGATGTTTTCAATGATGATGCACGGGATGGGGATACAGAGATTACAGATGCAGATTAATGAGCAGTGAATACAAATTGTTGGCAAATGAGCAATGAATACAGATAGGGTACAGGACTGGGACTGAATAAACATGAAGTGTTGTTCGTTCGACAATGGGGGATATTGCACGACCAATAGACCGTAAGACAGATTGGAAATTTGCAGCTCCAAGCCTATGAAAATGTGTAATGAATCACGTACCTTACAACAAACCTAGAACCCCAACTAACCACAAATCGCCCAGTGAGTGTCTTCTCCACCTCGCTCTGTGCCGCGCTCAGAATCATCTTGGACTTGATAAGCTTCGGAACCCCGAACCATCGCACCCGCTACTATCTCCTGGCTCCTTGGGCATCAACGCTCAAGGAGGGGATGTAACACGCACAAACCTGAGTGGTTGCAATAATATACAGTTCATGGCGGTTGCAAACCAAGCTTACTTGTATGACTGAGAAGCCCCATCTTTGAGGTAATTTCAGAGATTGTTCATTTCCACAAAAAAAAAGCGGTTTCAAGTATTGCTTGGGATAGGTGCCGATGATGTTCCGATGTTTGGGATGGATAGAAGCCTCCAACCTGTCCTTGAAGCACGAGTGCTTTATTGGCATATTGAACTGCATACATAAATAGAATTATATAGATATGTTGGCGGCTGCAATCCCCAGCGTATACTACTCATATCTACTCATATTATTCTTATGAATGTTCATGTGTATATTTGTTCTCTTCCACATGGTGGTTTCCTAAAATAGGGGTACCCCCAGTTCTCATCCATTTTAAATCCGGATTTTCCATTATAAACCATCCATTTTTGGGTAGCCTCATTTTAGGGAACCCCCACATCTCCAGATCAGATCAGGGTAACAACCTCACTGTTGCGCACTCAAAGCGACATTTGGGGGACACCGCAAGGATCGGACACCAGGGTTATCACACAAGGACTTGTCTCAATGGAATCAAGATGTTTGTTGCTCAAAGGCCCATGTTTGTTGTCTGTCTTGCATCTTAGGTTGAATCTCCAAGAAAAGGCTTCAGATGAATTTTCATTTGGTTCTATCCACTTTTCAATGGGTGAACCCTCGTTTTTGACTGAGAGTTTCATCTCTCTTTCTGCTGGTGAAAACCTGATTCTTGCTGTTGAAGTCACCCTTTTTGTCGGTCCCATCTCATTTCTGGCCTGTGAATCAATCTAGACTTTGCCTGGTAAAATTCCCAATGATATCCAATAAAATGATTTGGGTTGTATATCATATTATCCAATTATGTTATCCTTTATATCTAATGATATCATATTATACCCAATAATGTCAGTTTTTGGGTCAGAAGAAGTTCCGAGAAGTTCCATTGGCCAAATCCTCCTGGTGGTCAAGGTCCAGAGCCCACACCCAGGCGGAACGGGACACGCGGAATCTGGAGCTGCTGGCACCAGCGCCAGAACCCAGGCGACGGCTTGGGACCCACTTGGGACGAAGGTGAAATGACTGCGATAAAAAAATGATGGGATTTAAGTATCAACCATAGGGTTTTATTGTGTTTTTGAGGGATTCATTATTATATATATATATACATATTATAGTGGCTATATATTTAAATATATAAATATGTATATATTATAGTGGCTATATATATATATATAACAATATATAACAATATATAACAACATATAATAATATATAACAATATACAACAATATATAACAATATATAACAATATATAACCATATATAACAATATAGAATAATATATAACAATATATAACAATATATAACATTATATAACAATATATAACAATATGAAATTTTGTTTGTTTGAAAGTGGGGTATACCGTAAAATCATCATTTAATAGGGAAATGATGATTCACCAATAGATTTAGGGATAGCCGGATAGCCTGTTCCCAGACAAACCCAAATACTGTAGCACTGGTATAATATATCCCAACAATATATGGGTGAAAGGACTTTCATAGGCCACCGAAAACCAACTAGGATGCACCCCCAAGGACGTGACCGGTACCAAATAAAGTACACACGGGTCATTTTTGGATGGCTTCTTGAGACATCAACAGTAGGTACTTTAATATGTGGCTACCAATTGGGATGTATATATATATATGTATACGTTTATATATGTGTGTATGTAATGTAGTGTAGTGTAGTGTAGTGTAATGCAATGAGTAATGTAATGAGTAGTGCAATGTAATGAGTAATGTAATGTATTGAGCCATGAAATGCAATGAGTAATGCAATGTAATGAGTAATGTAATGTAATGAGTAATGTAACGTAGTGAGTAATGCACGTAATGTAATAAGTAATGTAATGTAATGTAATGAGTAATGTAATAAGTAATGTATATATAGTAATGTAATGTAATGTAACGTAATGTAATGTAATGAGTAATGTAATGTAACGAGTAATGTAATGTAATAAGTAATGTAATGTAGTGAGTAATGTAGTGAGTAATGTAATAAGTAATGTATAGTAATGTAATGTAATGTAATGTAATGTAATGTAATGTAATGTAATGTAATGTAATGTAATGAGTCAGCTAGTGTAAGTAATGTAATGCAATGAGTAATGTAACGTAACTTAACCTAACGTAACCTAACCTAACGTAACGTAATGTAATGTAATGTGTTGATGGATGGATGGATGTATGCAGGTACATACGTAGGTATGTATGTGTATGTGTACGTATACATATGATACTGAAGAGCTTTTTTCTTGCAGGGTATCTAAGATTGGCCATGCATATGGGTTTGTCCCAGATTGGGGGATACCGATAACCCTATGATACCCCAAACTTGCATTTGTTTCTTGGGACAATTACATAATATAAGTGTGGTTCATTGTGATAAACCCGTGAGTTTGTGGGTGCCCTGTGTTTGGACGAATCCATGTGACGCAAAGGTTACCCATCCCTCAGCTGTTTCAGCTGAAGTTATCGACTCCCTAGTCCTGGCGGTTCACAATCCCATCCAGTTGAAATATGATTAGCACCTCCAAGAAACCATGGTTTTTAGTGAGGAAAAAAGACACATTTTCGGTACCATAGAATGGTGGTGTTTTTCCATTTCAGCGAGATGGGATCATTCATGTTGAAGAGTGACCCTGGGTGATCAGCAAGATTGCCCAGATCTATGTGACCGCAGGGCCGAGAAAGCAGATCAGAGATCATTGTATCTTAATTCATCTTGATTCGAGTATGGTCTCATATGTTCATCTGTTTTTTCTTGGGTATTTGGAGGGTCAAGGGGCCTCTTGTCCTCAGA
Source organism: Symbiodinium sp. clade C Y103 (assembly GCA_003297045.1). Lineage (NCBI taxonomy): Eukaryota > Dinophyceae > Suessiales > Symbiodiniaceae > Cladocopium > Cladocopium sp. clade C. The sequence goes on from BGPT01001140.1 coordinate 189,798, forward strand.
CATGACAATACATGTTCATATATGTTCATATATTGTCATAGATGTTATCAATCCTCATGTCTGACCCCTCCACAATTGTGTCCAACCACCCCTCCAGGTCTGAAAAGGAACATCTTCCCCCGGGCTTTTTGATTTCGGGCCCCTGGGCCGAAAAGCGGCGCGCTTCGCTGAACCAAGCGCATGCGGCAGCGCGGCAAAGCCCCAAGCAGAAGGAGGTGCAGTCCGGGCGCGGCGTGAGGGGCTGGGGATGGATGAAATCTGCCCTGCAGTGCCTCAAACCTTGAGGTTTTAATGAGAAAATCAGTGGACAATTTGGGACAATCCATGAAAATCCCTTATGTATGGAGGTCTCAATGGGAAACTACTTGGAACATTTGGGACAATCCCTTTACATGGAGGCTTTACTGATAAGATCACGCATAAGAGGATAATTTTCCAGCCAGCCATGTTTGATTACAGTGGAGGATATCGATTCTTAAAGTTGTTTCTATGTTTCCTCAGTAGTTAAAATATAGCTAACAATATGAATATGATGTTCGGGTGTGTCTGAAAAAATGGATTATCCCCCAATGGCTACTTCCATAGAGACAACCCAGTGATTTTGGGGTATCCCATTTTCAGTCAACCCATTTGTTTCATGTCCATCATCTTACTCACTTTCAGCATTCCGTCTTTGGGGTGGCGGAGCCAGTGCGAGGAAACTCCATCCTCAGGTGATTGTTTATTTCCGCATGATTGGTTCATCCACCATTGGAGGGTAACCAGCATTTTGTTGAGTTTTGTCCCTCAGCCCCTTTAATCTAAGACAAAGCTGAAGATTCACACAAATCCAGTCAACAATTTGGGTATGGCTCAACATTATTAACCCTATAATTGGTTGGTTCATCTTAATTTACCATTAAAACTGACCAATTTTGGTACCATAATTTTGAGCCATGGCCATTTGAGCCAATTTTATTGGGAGCATTCTGAACAAATTCTGCCACAGCTCACAGTCCGAAACATTGAACTCCACTATTTCGAGTTGGTGCTTGCTTTGTGTGGGACCTGGAGTGAGAAGTTGCTGGCCCAATAGAGCTTATTATATCTTATTATTATTATCATGATTGTTATTGTTATATATACATAGCATATCTAGATGTTATATAGATACATACAGACAATCATGTTGATAATCAGTTTAATCATGGAATAATCTGTATGTATTCACATACATATGCACACAAACATGTACGCACATCCAGTCTGAACTCCTTCGAGGTATTCCTTCGAGGTTCCCCCTCCCCCCGTGGATGGACAGGAGATTTTCCTGAGAGAACGTGCTGATTTCTTACGGGACGTGCAGGATTGGTCAGTTGGGACGGTGGACCGTGGCCGATTTGTGGCAGTGCAACACGGGCAAGGCTCGATCAAGTATGTTTATATCCTACAAATGAATATAAATTGTACATATGTATATATAGTTTTAATAGATAGTTGACATGCTCATGTTGGATGGTATTGGCTTGAAGGCGTTAGCCACATATATATGTAATGTATAATATATATATATATATACAGTACTGTATTTAAGTGCCGTACAGGCAACCAGAGCTCAGGTTTTCCAGTGGTGGTACCTGAATTCCTCTGCGTCGTTAGTTGAGGACATCCATGTTGTGGGTTTTGAACGGATTGCCATTCAGACCAGATTGTTGATGATATGGCCAGGTTTGAGTCCGTAATCCCGAATTGCTTGTTTGTGGTGATGTTTGTTATCTTCACCCATGGTGTAATTGTAATTGACGACTTTTCTGTTGTTTCATACCACAGTGGTATTGTTTCGAGTATGTTTTGAGTCGTTATCTTCTGTTCCCATGTTTTCATGTTTGATAATCCTTTTTCCCTGTGTATGACAGCCCGAGTTTATCATGGCTTTGTGTTTACTGGATCTGTTCATATGGGCTCCTGATTGGTGGTTCATGCTGGCCGCTGGACCAACAGGAGGCATCTGGCCTTCCGCTTGCAGGAGATCTGCAGTTGGCAGGTGCGGTGATACAGATGATCCAGCGTATTACCGATTGACATGACGGCGGATTACTTTGTTGTGGTAACAATGCATGGACAACCTTACACATATACTGTATCTTATACATACCTATTATGTATATACATATATATTATATATACACATCTATATATAATATACAAATAACAAATGAAACATAATCAAATATTAACATATTATATACATACGCGTGGTTCATATGTCCACCTCTCTCCATCTATCGGAGAATCTCAAGAAAAACCACAGATTCGGACAGAATCCGTTGGTGCACCTCCAAGCGTTGAGGCACCTCGAAATGGAAACTCTTGCCTTTACCACGTGCGCGGAGTGATACGTTGCTGCCTCCTAGCTGGCAGCAGCTGGCCCCTGTTTGGTGTTTGCCATTTTCCACGGCAAATCACTCCCCTTTTTGGACAGGACATCTAAGATTGGACATATTGTGTAATTGATTTGGTGTATCCAGATTAGGTATACAAGCCCAATTTGATGCCTAATCAGACATAAGAAGCTGGATAAGCTAGTCCGTCAAGACGTATTAACTTCCAACCCACATAGGTCAACCCACAAAGGCCACGAGCTGTTTTTCCATATGCTGTCCTCGCAGTTCTTGCAATATCCATCTCATCTGTCAAACCTTCAATATTTAGAACTTAAAACAACATGGATAGTGTTCATTAATTATATTCTTGTTTTTATTTGTATATACACATATACAAAGTAGCATTGATTGCAATAGTGATGTATATGTATTATACATATATATATATATACATGTATAACTATACGTGCAATTATAAAACCATAATTCATATATTGTCCGAAATGGTTTCCTCAGAATCCACTTCCTAATTCTCATTGTCCCAAAACCAATAGTGTTTCTTTTTGGAAGATACCCCACTTTCGGGAAACCCTAAATGATGAACTCCCAAGCTTTAGCGGACGGTGCTCGTCCGCTTAGCACATCTTAGGCTTTGCTTCGAGGACATGTTCCGTGTCACCGGCGAAGCTCTGGATGACTTACTGGGGACGGTGAAGCGAATGAAAGGCACCAGGGTCCAGCCGTGGTTGGTTTTGAAGAGTCTCAATGAGGAATTCATTGACAAACAAGAAACATGAATGTATATGTATATATATATATATACATTTGCAAACATCATCATATATAACATACATATATATATATATAACATATACATATATATATATATACATGTAACACGTCATAATGTATTGCATATACATGGTTATTTACCAGAGACTTTTCGCACATTTTTGAGGGTCAATATTATATATGTGTGCATTTTTGTTCCCAGACTTTGAGCACTTTTCATGAGTGAACTGACGCTGCGCCCCGCTCGGTTTTGCCTCCATTTTTCTGGGTCTATTAACAGAGAATTAAGTGTTTCTCATGGGATTATATAATATTAGCCGCTGGCCTCTTAGTTTGTGAGAAATTCTACTGTTGTTAGTTTCTATGGCGAGCGGAATTCCTCAAGCACTTTAGATAAGATACAATATCAGATGGTCTATAGATGCAGAAATCCCAATCAGGTACCATGTCTAAAGTAGGCAGTATTGTCAATGGATCAATTTGACGATCCCTTGGGCGATCATTAACACAGAGGGGTATGCATAACCTTTACCATTTGTGGTTTATGATTTATGACTATATACTCAATTCATAAGTGGCACACCTGTAGTTGCCTTAAATGCCCAACGAAGGGCATTTAGAATCTTCCATTTATACTTTACACTTTTCCGACCGTTTCCTACCTTTGAGATCCCTTGAGAATGGGAAGAACATCAGCAAAATGGACCCAGAATCAGGAAGTTGGGGCCAGTCCACAAGTTTACCTAAGACGGACAGCCAAGATTGCCACTTGAGCTTACTTGTTGCCTTTGAACTGCTACACTTTTGCAGCAATTGAAATATGCTCTTTTTGCCCAGTGAGAATTTGTTGACAGCGAAAAAAGACATACTCTCCGGTAAACATACGTAGCCGGTGCGGCAAAATGTTCCGTGTGCTATCCTGGCTATCAGCATGGGCTGCCAGGGCAGCATTCTGCGTAGAGCA
>BGPT01001141.1:0-73419 GCA_003297045.1 Symbiodinium sp. clade C Y103
AGTGAGCGCAGCGTCTTTTCTCTCTGAGCTATGCTGATCAGTCTTGAGCCACGGAGTGGCAGTGGAAGTAAATGAATTAAGTGGTAACTACGGAAGCTATTAACAACACTACATGCATTGCATAGACACGTGATACTAGGAGGGAAACCGACCACAGGGGGAGGGGGGGGTGTGGGGGTCCGGGGACCGGGCTCATATATATACACATAAATTTATTGTTATATTAATACATTTATATATACATGATTGTATATATATATATATGATTGTATATATATATATATAACCTCTAAATAGTTGCATTTATATACACATACATGTACATTGGATATGTTGCAGACATGGATACATACTGTATATAAGTATTCAAAGTCATGAAGCTGATAATGAATTTGCTTGGTTGTCTCAAGGATTTGCCTGGTTTTCGCCCAGGAATTATGGATAAGAGTTAAATAGACTGGATGAACTGATGAAGTGATTAAGTTCCATTGAAAAGCTGGGATTTATGGTGGATATACCAAAGCTGGATGGCTTTACAAACGAACTTTTGACTGGGGAGAACCCTCATGGTGACTTAGACACTTTCACCTTTGGGTTCGTTTGAAAGTATATTACAGTACCCCAAAATTGATGGTCGATCATTATTCTTTTCCCGTGAACATGGATAGATCCAGACTATTTTGATGTGAACAGAAGGGTACCAAAATTTTGATCCACAGCCATGTTGAAGGATCATACATCTGGGGGTATCCATATCCCCCTAGCAGTTTCCAGCGCCTTGGTCGAGGCCAAGTTGACTGCAGCCCAACAGGCTGTTGCTGAGGCATTGATCAACGGAGCCATGGGTGTATCGTCCCCCCGGAAAATGGGGAGCCATGGTGCTACCAATTGACTTCACCATATGTTTAGTGTTTACCATCCATTTTAAGTTGGTAAATTCGATCTTGACTCTGATATTAAGTGTGTTTGTTGAATTGTGAATTTTGCCATGCAGCTGAAGCTGCATGGTAGTTAGAACATCTCACCGAGTCGACTGAGAAGTTGTGGCAGGAGTCGTTCACTACTGTAGTTCAATGATTCATTCATCGTACCATACTTGTCAATATATATACTATACGTATATATAAATATATATATATATATTTATACATATACATATGGGAGTTTCCTAAAATGGGAGTACCCCAAATCATCCAAGTCATGAATGACCATGACTCCTATGACTTCCATAGTATACCCATAATTTGCTTGGGGGATCCACGACTATTGGTACGAAAACCCCATGTACCTGTTGAGCTTTCTCTGAATTTCTTGCTTTCTTTGGGCTTGGAGAATCCCACAAAATCACCAGGCCACCTTGAACAATCCCAACTGCGGGGGGCAACTCTCCTGGAGGCTCAACAGAAGGCCGCTTCGACCTTGCAGAGCGTTGGGATCTCTCAGATCGAGCGATCGCGTTTGGGACCAGTTCTGAACACAGGGGGCTGCGGTGTCGCAAAAAATGGGTGATTCGACTGATGTGATGTTTGTTTGATATTGATAGGTTTGTTGCCATAAAGTCTGGAAAGTGGATTACATGGCGGGAATGCAATACCCAGCTACATTTTTTTTTGTAGGATTTTGAGACTAGAAATGATATGCTATGGTTCCAAATTGAATGGTTGGTATTGACCACTTATTTCGTGGGCCAGAGTTGCCGAATCCACAAGGTCCGTGAGCCGAATCCATCCACATCAATCCAGATAGATTTGGCAGATGTTTAAGCTGAAGAATCCTCTGATAATTTTCAGTTTGAATATCTATGATCCATAGATATCCATAGTGGACTCCTCAGATAGATATGATTCATATGATCATCCAGGATCCAAAACGGAACTACCGGCCACCTGCAGAAATCGTTGGTCTCCTCCTAGCTCGGGCTCAAATCATCGGTGGAACACAGGGACAAAGGCGTCGCCATGGCCAAACGTACCAAGAAAGTGGGCATCACCGGAAAGTATGGCACACGCAACTTGGCTCATGGATGATGATTTCATGTGCCTGGCAGATCAGATTGCATTGATGATCATAAACATGTGATAGACACACACCCTCGAAGTAGACATAGGAATTGCTAAAAATCCCAGGTCATAATGGCTACATTGGCCTATGTTAGCATATTTTTCTAGCTACATGGAGGGTCTAGGTATCAACGGGAATGCCGTTTGGGGATGCCACGGGACGGCACCTCGAAACAGCCAAGGATATGGTGCCTCTTTGAGGACTTCGAAAAGCAGATAGATTGTGGTTGAATGATGATAGTATATTCATAGTTATTGAACATACTATTTATGAGTATGCATTGTAATATATATATATATACATAAATTGTATTTACAATGTATATATATATATATTAAAGATATACATAGATATTGTATTTACACTATGTATACATATATATATATATATACACACTGTAAATTTATATATACCTGAACAAACATAATATGTCTTGTACATTACAGTATTGAACATACTGTATAAATGTACCGCAAGAACATCTTCACTCATCTTCAAGTTCTCATGTTATGAATTATTTGCCCGTTGGATCCTTGAGTTCTGCATGTCTATCATTGCATGATGACACATTCATCGCTTTAAATGCGTGTGCATTCTCTTGCATATGTTAGATGGTTGAAAGTGTAGTCAATTTGCCATTGGGTAGAAAGATATGATTGTCTCTTGGCGGCTACTGATAGGTTGAGGGACTTGCTTCAAGGCTACTTCAGGTGGCGGCATCGCAAAAAAAAAAAAACGAATTTCCATCAGATCCTCAGACATAGGATTTTAAAGGAACAATCAAACTAAACAGTTCCATCATGATATATCTGTGTATTTATATATATATATATATACAATGTTATATATATATATAGATACACAATGGAAACAATATCACAAGAATAATAGTGATAATAATGATAATGGTTATCATGCTCTCACCCAGTGAAACCTGACACTTCGCAGGAAGATCATCAAGCGCTACGAGATCCAGCAGCGCGCCCGCTACATGTGCTCCTTCTGCGGAAAGGCCACTATGGATGACGAGTTTCCACTTAAAATTGACAATCTTAGATGATCTTGATGGGGGTGGATCAACATGTGTTGTTTTTTTTTTGGGTACTCCTGTACTCCTTGCATAGTTGTCAGCCCCTGATTTCCTTGTGGAGTTGGCGAAACTTCAAACCTCTGAACAAGTTTGGTGTACTGTGATAAATCCAATGTCATAAAGCATCCTAAACAACCAACCACTTGCATCCATGGATTTTAGGGCAATACAGCCCTCTCTGCCTGGTTTTTGATGCGCAGAGATATAGGTATTGTTTTCTGATCCTAGAATGATGATCCCGACTCAACGGCCTGATGTCTTCAAGATCGTTTCAAACCACCAATCAGTTCTACCTGTTTCAAGTCCAGAGCACCTCTAGCCTTGGCCAACAGGAGAATGTGAAGCGCGTGGCCGGTGGCATTTGGAAGTGCAAGGGCAAGACCTGCGGCAAGACCGGCGTCGCAACGTTGTTTTTTTGCAGCTTTGGTGGGTCCCCTTAGCGTCGTTTTAGTGATTTTTATCATCTCCTTTGGGCCATTTTCCATATGGAAAAAAACCAGAGTGTATAGTTCATACACAAACTTCATGTATTCAGGGTTTGAAAAGAGTGCGTTTGAGCATGTTCAAGTCGGGACTCTAGTGTGTGCGCTTGCACTCATCCAACACTTTATCACAAGGGTCAAGTTTCCTGTGACAGATTATTTTTGTTTTTTGACTAGAGGTACCCTTCGGTAAACTAACATAGCTATGGAAAATCACCATTATTAATGGGAAAATCAACTATAAATGGCCATTTTCAATAGCTATGTTTGTTTTACCAGAGAGTATTCCCCTGGTTCATGCACGTGCTGATACCTTAAAAACAGCAATCGTAGTTCTGGATCTTCATCCCTCACTGTGCGTATTCTTTTTCGTGCTGTACCATCACTGCTAATCAACCATGGCAATGTAAAATCCCAGATCTTTCCCATTGAAACCACCATTTAGTTCGTGGATTTCCCAGATAGCCATGTTTGATTGCCAGAGGTCAAAAAAAACCTACCGCATCCCCATCAATTCTAGCCCTGTTACATCCCATTTTTGTTGCTTGAATCGAACAAAATCACTATTTAACTTGCCCTCATGTAAAAACCAACATAGCTATGGAAAATCACCATTTTTTCATGGGAAAATCAACTATAAATGGCCATGCTCAATAGCGAACTGTTAGTTTACCAGAGGGTATAATCCCATTCAGCCCATTAAAATCCCTATAAAATCCCATTAACCCATGGTTTTCCTATGGTTTTCCTATGGTTTTCCAATGGTTTTCCTATGGTTTTCCTATGGTTTTCCTATGGTTTTCCAATGGTTTTCCTATGGTTTTCCTATGGTTTTCCAATGGTTTTCCTATGGTTTTCCTATGGTTTTCCAATGGTTTTCCTATGGTTTTCCTATGGTTTTCCAATGGTTTTCCTATGGTTTTCCTATGGTTTTCCAATGGTTTTCCTATGGTTTTCCTATGGTTTTCCAATGGTTTTCCTATGGTTTTCCTATGGTTTTCCTGTTGCATCTTTTCGATCCAGGATCATGGCTGGAGGCTGCTGGACCCTGAGCACGGGCCCCGCCGCCACGGTGCGCGCCACCATCGCGCGCCTCAGGAAGCAGCAGCAAGGTGGACGACGGGTTGATGACTGAACCTGGACTAGTGAGTCATGACTGACTACCCTCTGGTTATTTAAATTTATTTAATATATCCATGGAAAACTAGCATCTTTAAGAGGTGAATCACCATTCTTATTATCTATACATGGGCCATTTTGCGCTATGTTGAATAACCACAGGGTATATGAGAATATGTTGTAAGTTCTAGAATCTATAAAAGCATGTAAATGCAAAACTCTGTGGTTTCCACTGGCTGCAAAGATCAGGAGTCTTCCCCACTTGAGGCAAAGCAGAAATGTGTAGCAGAAATGTGTCCATGTTAATCCAAATCTCGGATGTTGGCACCATTGTTTGCCACATTACCCACAAATGGATATACACACTTAGTCGGGTGAATCAAAACGACCTCACTGTGACGTCAACCGGATGATGCTTTGCAGGCCTAAGTATCCCAAACTGGCCTTTTTCAGGTTATACAATTACGATAATTTGGCCGGCTTAAGGACAATTCCTATGACTACTAATGTGGTAAACCCAATAATGAACATCCCCAAAATCACAATAAATGGGTTTATAAACCATCCCCAATGCCCACATTATAGGTGAATATTTGTTACTTTTCGACCTAATTTGACATCGCTCTGGTGCCGCAGGCGGTGTTGAAGACTAAGCGCCGAATGATCAGAGCGAGACCCGATGCGAGCGGCGGAAAGAATGGCCGCGCGCTGGATTTGCCATGCCCCAATGTGTGGATACATATTTATATTATATATATATATATTGGAATACCTTTTGATATCAAAGATAGCTGAAAACTACCATGTTTCATAGGCGAATCACCGACAAATCGACCATTTTCTATAGCCAAGTTCGACTACCACAGGGTATTTACCAACATTTACCACCAAAATGATCCCAATGCAGGTAAATATTCCATACATGGAGCGGGATGAAATGGGTGGTGTGCCCCTTTTTTGGACAGCCGAGGTAAGATACTAATTGGGTTGTTGCAGAGTTATCTCAAAAACGTACCCCTCTACATGACCACTGCGAAACAATGCATGAATTCGCCTAATTTCAGTGAAAGTTGGCCCCAGTATGTTTGAGATTTATGGAGGGCTCATCTCGTTTGCAGAATTTCATTCGCAGCCAGCCAGTCTGACACCTTGACCGACCAGGAGATTGGACCTCGAATGAACTTGGCAAATCCTTTCCAATATGAGTTGGTTTGGATGGGCTTAGCAAACTCCCATGTTTAGAACATGATATTTTCCCTATCAAAATGACGTCATAGTGAGAGTCATTCGCCCATTTCTCGGCATACCCATGTCTTCATTCCTGTTGCTTCGCCTTTCCGGATGAGGTGTCAGGGTACCCGGAAACCATCGGCATCCCCATTTAACCATCGATATCCCCATTTTCACATATGTTCGATGATTAAATCCCATGTTGGATGATAAAATTCTCAGAGTTGATGCTTAAATCCTCATGATTAATCAGTTGAGCATGAAATCCCGAGAGTTGCTGGTTACATCCATGTTTTTTCAACTCAAATCACTTAAATCCTCTAAAGATTCACCCACTGGGGGCAGGTCCATCTTGCAGGTTGGCTCAAGCACCAAGCCCCACGGCACATCCATTTTCTACACCATGGCCAAGCGCACCAAGAAGGTGGGCATGGATGGACCTAGGTTGGGCAGCTTTCATTCATAGATTGCGGACAAAACGACATGTTCTCAGCAATGAAGTCAGCTGTACATAATTGTATCTAAATGACTACATGATAATACATGACTATCTAAACTTATGTCTTCAGAATTTTGTTGCTGCCTATCCTAGTTGAACCATGTGAAAGTGATGGAACCTCAGACCAGACATATAGGATCGAAGTCGCATAGATAGTGCAGCATGTGTGACAAAAAGCCCTTCTTTTTGTTCCCTGATGTTTATCGGGAATAGAGCATCCAATCATCGTGGTCTGGCAATGCATGTTTGCATGTTTATTGTGACCACCAGGATATTTATATGTAAGTAACCTTTAGATCCTTTAAAAGGTTGAAACATGTCCAAAACAAAGGGTATGCGCGGTATGGGCCAAAAGGACATAAACACTTGGTGGAAGGACACTTCCCATCATCATCTAGGTTCACGAAACTTGCTATGTTTTTTTTTTTGGTTCCTGAAATCCCCATTTTGGATTGCTCCAAAATGCCATGATTCGACTGGTGAAAATCCAAGCGACGCCCAGGTTGGCATCACTGGAAAGTACGGCACCCGCTACGGCGCGTCTTTGAGGCGGGCCACTGAGCCACGGAGCGGCTGAGTTTTTTGGTAAAGCGGGCCAGCAAACCATCCTCATGGCTTTACCATCAATGGCAATGGGTTGTACGCTATGGATCCCACCTGTCTCAGAAGGTACTTAACCATACTTAACCCCCTAAATCATGGCCCAAGTACTTCCGACAGAAGGTAAGGCTGGATCCATAGGGGTATAAACATGTATTATATTCACTATTAAATTAGGTATGTGTAGTTTTGATGATTGCTTTGTTAGCATGGCAACCATCCGAACTTTTGAACATAGGGAGTTCACCAGCAGAACTCATGTTTGCCTGGCAAATTGTGGAGTGAAGCCGAAAGGCTGGCTTCACTCCTCGATAGAACAAGTGAGCCTATTCCTGCTGGCTGAAGCGGCAGGACTATGGAGGTGAATATCCATGATGACCCCATTAGACATCTCATGAATCAGTTGTATAATCCATGACTAGGTTTTTTGGTTAAATCTCTTGTTGTTTATTTGATAGGAATGCTTACGGGGAGGGCTTGCCGAGTTCAGAGGTTCTTGATGCTAAATCCCGCTGTCTCCAAGGCCTACTTGTGAATGTACTTGAAGGTCCTTGTTTGTCATGATATTTTATACCATTACATAGATTCCATCTACATATCGCAAATGAGCGACCTCACAATGATCTCGTTTCCGATGGCTTCTTTACAACCCCGAAGTAGCCTTAAACACAGGTTTGGGAATGACTATAATCGCTTTCCCCCAATCTTAAACACTATACTATGGCAAAAGCATGCAAAAGCCATAGTGCAGTACAGGGGATTTACACTTATTTGGGACCACAGAATGGGCATGTTTCCATGACAACCACGGTGAAGCACTACACCGCAGGAAGATCATCAAGCGCTACGAGATCCAGCAGCGTGCCCGCTACATGTGCTCCTTCTGCGGTAAGGACGCGACGCTACGGTGGAATTTGGGATGCCCCAATGCTCCATGATGCTGGAATACCAACCTAGAAAGCCCCAAAATGACCCAGTCTTGTGACTGTATATAAATAATCCAGCACCATGGAGAATACGGGCTGGATACATGGTCCTCTATACTGTTGCTTGTGAGTTTAAATATTGTCGCGTTGGTGATTGCCGTGGTATGAGTAAAGTTCGCGTTCATGTCGTGATACGCCAGGAGAACGTGAAGCGTGTGGCCGGTGGCATTTGGAAGTGCAAGGGCAAGACCTGTGGAAAGACTGAAGGGTGGCAGGGTGCCAGACCTACATCGTCTTGCAAATGGTTCCGGAAGTCAGTGTAGCTATACTTTAGTTTCTGTCGAAACAGCGTACACATTTATATGTGTACTGGACTTAAACTTACGTTGTCTCCATGAATCCAATGTCTTACATTTCAATCTGCATCTTCCGCCTATGGCTGAGATAACTGGACGGAAAAAAACACTTTTGATTTGGAATTGGCCAGGTAGGATGGTATGTGATGCGCTCCCAGGAAGCCTACAAATATCATCAAATATATTCAAATATCTATAAACCATCAACATTTGCCCTGAGGCCGTGTTAGAATCAAAGCCCCTGGCACCGACAATTTTCACACCAAAATAGTCTTGTACTTCGGGGTGCAGTTCCACTAAAAAGTGGATTGTTGGGGTTGTATGATGTTTTATACATAAAAAGTCCCGACTTATGGGGGTTCTAATCCCATGATTATAGCCACCAACAAACCCTAACTGCACCTCCAAGTAAGATGGGGCATCCCGTGCAGCCCCAGGATCATGGCTGGTGGCTGCTGGACCCTGAGCACGGGCCCAGCCGCCACGGTGCGCGCCACCATCGCGCGCCTCAGGAAGCAGCAGCAAGGCGATGTTCCGCGAAGTTCGCATGGAAATTGTGGGGAAAACATGGGAACACCTGGGAACACATGATTTATAGCATCTTGGAAGTACTATTTCCAGACAACGTCATACTATTAAAAAAAAAGTTTTTTAGATTTGGATATGCACTGTCCATGCATGGTATATCTTCCTACAATCGAGAGATTTATGGGGTACATGAAGGATTTGGATATAGTTTTGGGATGTTATTGGTCAGTTGATCGTGGAGCCAACCTTTTTTCAAGTCAGAATAGCCTCCGATGGTCACATAGGTATTGTCTATTGACCTACCCTATTTGCCTTGGGTACACTGTGGCAACTGCAATATGTGTTTATATCATCCTTATTTCAAGTTTGGATACGGTGGTGTAATCAGATGTTCCTGCAGGATGCTACTGGATGTTACTGGTGGTATGTGTGGATATCGCCTTTGGACATGACAGCGACTAATTTTTCTTTATGACTCATCACACACAACTAGATGTAGACTCATACAGTCTCTATTGTGAAACACGTAGATAGCAAATTATTGGAAGAAGGGACCTGAAGATACGGCTAGTTTATCCAGTTTCCAACACATCAAGAACCGAAGAGCCACTGTGGATCAATCTCTACTTAGAGGTATCTCCTTACTTTCTGGCAAATGGAAGTAGTCCCTTCTAGGGCTACCAGTTGGCTGGTGCCCATCAGGTGGTGTTGAGGACTGAAGAAGCGGAGAAGCAACGCCATGATGCGTACAGCAGAGTGCTTGAGTGGGTGCAGAAAAGGATGCGGACGCAACTGCAGAGATAGGATGGGATAGCTAGGTGTCCCAAACTTGGGGGAATATGGTTGAAAGTTCAAACATGATTGTTTTTGTTGAAACATGATCATCCCCTGAACACTTTGGTAATGTTGAGAATCTCCTGAACACTTGGGTAATGTTGAGATGAGAAAACTGACCAGACCTGATCTGCAATGGTGCCTTCGGAAGGCCAACATTGCTGGGGAAGAACAATCCCCTTGGTTTCAACATGTTTCAATAAAATAGGATAATCCAGGTTGAGGATTTGTGGGATAGGTCGAATAGCATGTTCGTAGCATGTTCCTGGCATATTCGGGAATGCTGTTTGCAGCGTGCGACGAAGACGTGGCAGACTGTAGCTGCAACTACCCTCCAACCGCACCCCTATTCCTCACATTGACATGGCAGACACCGACTCTCTGAGGGATTCAGATAACTTTAGATTCAAATGGTCCGCTTTTTTCTTGGTCAAGCAATGCGCGTGGCAGACAGGTTCCTTCTTTGTTTCAAATGTATTCAAATGTGAACTTGTTTGCCGCACTGGAAGGTTCAAGGTTTGCCAACTGCGCCCGTTTCGGCCTGTTCCAAGTCCTCCAAGTCATGGCCAAGCGAACCAAGAAGGTGGGCATCACCGGCAAGTACGGCACCCGCTACGGTGCATCCCTCAGGACAGCAGGGATACCCTCCGGTGTCATCAAAGATGGCTGGAAAGTCCTCTATAAATAGATGTTTTCGTGTGAAAATCAACTATAAATGGGGGAGGTATATCATGCATTAGAGAATGAATTCGCTAGATGATGCTAGATGGTTGTTTGACTTTGAACTGCCAGTTTCACAGGGAACAATGGTAGATAAACCAGGTGAAATTGGGGGTACTGGACCGGACCCTCTCAACTCTGTGATCACTCAATAGTGGGTTTTGAAAGAACGCAACAAAGCTGCAACGGCACCCCTGAGAATCGAGGAACAAACCTGAACAGGAAAATGTCCATTTTGAAGCATCTTGAATTAAAAAGACTCTCTAATCTTGATTTCTGTTCAGGTTTTTTTGTTGATCTCTCTCTCTCTCTCTCTGTAACATCCTGCAACATTATTATAGGAAGATCATCAAGCGCTACGAGATTCAGCAGCGCGCCCGCTACATGTGCTCCTTCTGCGGTAAGGACGCTCCACTACGGTGGAACTTAAGGTTGGCCGTCGTCGCAGAATCTGACAGAAGTCGGATGTTTCATCTTGGTGTATCTTGGTTACTCCTGTATACATGGTCCTATATACAGTACTGTTGCTTGTGAGTTTGAATATCGTAGCTGTGGTGATTGCCATGTAAAGTTCTAGTTCATGTCGTAATACGCCAGGAGAACGTGAAGCGTGTGGCCGGTGGCATTTGGAAGTGCAAGGGCAAGACCTGTGGAAAGACTGACGGGTGGAGGGTAGTGCTATTGCTTTTTGGGGGAATTTGCTGTCTCTTCTTGTGGCAGCATGTCAAATATGTTCACAAGAACAATCATAATGATTCAAAAATCCACAACTTTTCCAGTGATCCCAGTGATCCCACCATATGAAATATTATAAATTAGTGATAACCTTGAAGCTTTTCTTAAAACAGAATGATCGCTGTTGACGTCGATGGCATGGCGCCGCCTCACGAGGATCATGGCTGGTGGCTGCTGGACCCTGAGCACGGGCCCAGCCGCCACGGTGCGCGCCACCATCGCGCGCCTCAGGAAGCAGCAGCAAGGTGCGGTGAGTCGCCTCGTGGCCAAACTTTGCTGGGTGAACTTTGATTGTGAATTCTCCTCCAAAGATGGGGGATGGGAAATGAGTCAGACATAGATAAGTGATGTATATATATATATATAAATGATAAATATAAAGATACAGTATATAAAGAATTATAGAGATAATTTAAACCACACCAATATGATCTTGGATTTAGTGAAGGTGTTTTTTTTGCCTTACTTTCCCATTGGTAAATCCACCAGAAATGGAGAACCCATGGGGAAATAGGAAACAGTTGTTTTTTTTGTGCACCATCTCAAGCAAATATCCGCATGAGGATGTGACAACGCCTATATACATTACACGTTCCTATCATGAGGTACAACAAAGGATTTAGCAAAAACAAATAATCTTGAAAATATGGATGACTGATATGACTCACCAACAGAATAACTTGGTTGGTTCCCAATCATTAACCAACCTATTTCAATCTTACTGTCCCTTACGGACTGGGGCACCTTATGGGGTATTTGAAGGCCAATACCATGAGAATTCATGAGAATGTGTGTTGGAAACCCCCCAATCATACTGAAATTGAATGGGATCCAACTGTGGACTGAAGCTAAGGAACATCTTTACAACTAGCATGATTGATCTTCATCAATCTTCATAAATTCAGCTTTGTGAATTCATTTGTTGGAATCTTGGTTCCTGGATGATGTTCGCATGTTTGGTGGTTTATATTGCCTTCTTTTCAGCGGAATATCGGTGGAATATTCCAAGGGTAACTTTCTGTGAGGCTCCTCAGGTCTAAATTCATTTCTCCATCTGAAGAGTAACATGACATCCCCCCTTCCCCACAAAAATGGTTGTTTGTCCATATTTTCTGTTGAAAGTGATATGTTTGTTGGATTACTTGAATTAATTGGTTGTTGAATTCAGAGGCATATAACCATCTGGTAATCTAACATAGTCATGGAATGTCACCTATGAAAGTAGTGTTGTTTTGAATTTATTTTTTGAGGTGTTTTTCCCTGTTGTTGCCATTTTCCATGGCAAATTGTTGGATTACCAGATTATAATATATATTATAATTAAGCCGTGACCAGCGGTGAAAATCGGATTTTCGTCAGGTGGCGTTGAGGACTGAGCTCTGGCTGAACGCTTCGAGAGCAGTGGCAGTTGGCAAAATGTCCTGCTGACGACGGGGGATTTGGGGGGATATGGGAGCCGTTGGTATTCCAAAGCTAGCCATCCGAAGACCATGGCGCTGGAAGATTTACCCAGAAAACTGGGTTTGGATGTAAAGGTTGGTTCCAGCATTGGGGCTAGATCCCCTCCAGCTGCAGCTGTCCAATTGGAAAATGGACATGGGTATGGTCCAGTTCATGTATGATTTTTGCATAATTTTGCATAACAACTATTTTTCTTTACCCTTGACACGTTGGATTCACTGGTTTCGCTAATTGCCGGAAGGTAATACATTGAATATTTTGTGAGGTGATGCGGAAGTCAACTCGAAGTCAACAGTCTCATGTGCCATGGCATGAATCCAAACATGTACAGACCTGATGCATGTACTTTCCGGTAATTTCACATATGGAAAATGGCCCATTTAAAGATGGTTTACCGACTACGTACGAAAAATTGTAATGCTCCATTGCTATGTTGTTTTCTTTCGCCATCCAGGAGCATTGACTCTACCAGTACCAGTTTTTCGTTCGTCTCCACCAAGGCCCAAGAAGAGAAAGAAAAGGCAGCAGCCCAGCAGGCAGAACAAGAGGAGGCCTGGCCATGCCATGCAAGGACCAGCTAGTTGGGTTTGTGCTTACACGGTGATTCTCAATGGGTTAATCGGTTAATTAATCATGCATTAATACTGGGTTGGCAATGGTTTAAATAACTATATAAAAATAGAATGGACAATGATTGACAATTTGACAACAGTGGATCATAATGGATATGTGGATATTTAATGGGATAACCTTTGCTGTTCTCAAACATGGCAGGCCGCTGGGAAATCCCCGAAGTAAATGGGCATCTATAGATGGGACAAGCCACGGAATTAAAGTTCTTTTTTTGGCAGGCCATGTTTGATCATTAGAAAGTATTTATGGGGCCCGGGACTGGCAATGGTCATTTTAGATGAAGACCACATCTCTTTGGTAAATCAAACTGTGAGCTCACCACTTAAATGATGATTAGTGCGTATCTGTGTACTGTATGAGGGAAATCATTGCAAACGTGTTAACTCGTTCAGATTGGTGAATAGTGATGAATAGTGCAGATTTGCGGCCACGAATGGTAGTTGGCCAAATTCAATGCTCATGGCCGAGTATTGATCCACACACACACACATACGCGGATGATTGGCAATCCATACATATATCATGTACATAATATTATGATTATGTATTATATATATATATATTATATTTATATATTTGTATATGCATGCATGCATACATTTATTTGGGTCAAGATTGGATTGGTACTTTGTACAAAATTGCTCGTTTGCTCTAAATTGCAATGTGTTCCAAGCGGCTCAAACATTGCCCGAATGATACATGCTGAGGCCATTAAGGAAGCAAAAGCAGCGAAGGAAGAGGTCTGTTGGATTCGTTGGATTTGCGGCTTCATCAAACGATAGGGATTTAACATGATTTAACATGCTTCAAGCAATGAACAGTGGCTTTGGATTTTCAGAATTCAGATAGTTCTTGCTTTGGATTTGCGAGGCTCCTCCTTTTTTTTGACACATGCAGCTTTTCTGTTTTCTATAGTCACGTGTCCATGTTTGAGACAAAGAACAATGACATCAGATGGTTTGCCATACCAACATGTTTGGGGTGAAGCTGCACAGTGTTGTTGTGAAATGCATGGGCAAAGCTCAAGCAGAGTGATCCCCAAGACGATCCCCCAGCCATGCCTGGCAGTGGAAAATCCCCTATAGAAATGGCGGTTTTATACAATGGGAAATGCATCTATCAATAGGGGATTTCCCATTTCAGGGTGTCATTCATCAATTCCCAATGTTCCCACGGTCATTGGTTCATAGAGTAGTTTATATATGTGATTATATGTGGGCGTTTCTGCGAATGAGGTATAGCCCCAAATGGCAATTTTAATGGGAACAGCAATATAACAATCCAAAGAGTTGGAAATCCGCATTTTGAGACAAACCCATGTCCGGCAACTATCCCTACGACTGCAGTGGACCATCCCAGGATTTGGGTTTGTGTGAAAATGTGGAGTTCTTTAAACTACCTATTCACGGCGGGAAATGATTAATCATATGATATGTATTTTCCCATAATTTTAGACAGACCTATATCCATTGTACATTATATATGTGTATATATATATATTTACATACAATGTACATATTTAAACATTTCATTCACTGCTTCAATTCAAACATGTTAAATCCATATGTTGTGTTAGATATTTTATTAACACTTGGTATCCCCCAAATCTTCAGACACCTTTCCACAGCCGCAACTGTTCTGCGGAGGCTGAGGCCGATGCGGCTTCAATGGAAAGCCGCGGTGATTTGAAAGAGAACCGCCACTCGCGCAGTGGGCCCTGTTGTTAGTGATTTGATATAATGTGGGTAAAACAATTGGTAAAACAATAATAAACCATCCCCCAAATCACCATAAATGGGTGGTATAAACCATTCCAAAATGGGTGGTTTATTATTGTTTTATCCACATTACTTGATTTGGTGGCTAATCTCGCGCATTGTCTTTTTTTGCTTAAATCAGAAACGTGGAAGGAGGATCCTAAGGTCGATTTCGATGGATGATAGGCCCAAAAAAAAAACATCAACAGATTCTGGGCGGAGGAATCCTGGTTGCAACCACGAGGCCTGGTGGTCGATATTTGAATGACTTACTGGTGCTAAACGTAGGGAATGGGGGTTGCTGGGATGATTATTGATGGTTATTATAGGTCATTCCCTCATTCCCTGCTAAGCACCAGTAAGATGATTGACATGTTTTCTTCCATCTCAGCACAGAATCGCCCAGTTCTGTGCACAAATCCTGACGGGCTGGTTATTGATTTCTGACTTCAGAATTGTACTTCCCAACCCTTCTTAGATTGAGGCTATCATGACAACAAAACATCTCCGGAGTGACTTCATCATTTCTACATATTTCTACAAGATCCATTTCATTCAATGCTTGGATGTGCATCCCAGTTAGCCAGCGGGTAATGATCATATCTCAACATATTTCAATATATTTCAACCCAGTTGTATTTCGGAATATTTGTTTCGATATAGTTCTAAAAGTCCCTGCTGTAAGAAATGTTGATTTTGCATGATTTTGCGATGACCGTTCATATCATGTTTTGAACCCTCGCGTAGATTTTTTAGAGCCCGCGAAAGTAAAGTTGTATTTCGCACAAGTATTGTGAAAGTTAGATATCATGAAAGAATCATCAAGATTTTGGCAGAATTGCGCACATAATATGACATATTTTATATAGGGGCTATCAACCACGTGCCATTTCTCCCGCAGCCCCAAGTGATGGACCCTGGGTCTACTGAGGCTATTTGAAGTACGGCCTCGCTTTGGCCACATTGGTGGCTTGGGGGTCTGTGGTGGGCCTGCAGGGCAGCTCAGGGCCACAGGAGATGGTTACGTCATGTTAGGTCTATGGGGGAGTGACCGCCCATTTATGGCAATGTTCTTAGGAACACAATCTGGGATACTGATGATTAGATACAGTGGATTCAAGGGTACCTGGGTACCCTACTTTGAGAGAATTGTGACAAACAAGCCCAGATGTGTGCGACTGAAATTGTGATAGAACCTCGCAGGAAAAGGGGATAGAAGCAAGAGATTAGCAGCAGTCTCAAAAGGCCCCAACAAGTTCCTGTTTTGCCTCAGTTATGGGTTGTTCCAAGCGAATCCTGTATTTGGATTTTGCTAGGTCTAGGTGGCAGCAGCTTCAGTATAGGGAACCAGGTGCCCCAAAGATTTTGGATGTTGGGGTTGTCTTGGTTGCCTACAGTTGCAGATCCTTCGTGCCATTTGCAGAACTTTAGAGGGAATGCTGGTATGTCCTATGCTGCAAGCTCCTTGATGATTTTTCCTTCCAATTCGAGACTGTTATCCCTAACTGAATGCAAATTTTTGGATCTTGGACAACCATCACGGCCTTGCGGCAAGGCGTCCTGCATCCACCTTAAAGTGTAAATGTCAAGGAGATCGTTGGGAAACTGAGGCTCTATTCCAGGTACAAGCACCAAGAGCTTCATGATCACCATTTGAACATGATCGTCCGGTGGCCCGTGGCTATACACTGGGCACTGGTGTCGAACTGGGCGCTTGGAGAAAGGGACACGTATGGCGAAATGGTGTTGGTGATATATCCCCAGTACATGCGTATTTTATACATCCCACTATATCCCCATTCTAGTTGGATATAGTTGGTTATCCCCATTGCATACTCATTATAGTGACAAACACCCACGCGACTTCAGCTCTCATTGAAAAGCCAGCCATGGATCCGCTGTGAATCCTATGGAAATGACAGGTTTTTTTTGTTTGCAAATGATGGACATCGGACAGTCACCCATCATGGAGGTTTTCATGGAAAAATCATCTATGGATGGAGTATATAGTCATGCTCACGTTATTTTAATTCCAAACATGTTGAAACCACCACGTATCAGTTTGAAAGCCTGTACATCTTCATTGAACAAGTTGAAAAGACACCTGAAACTGACACCATAAAGATTGAAGGCACTGATTCGTCGAACCTCTCCACTGCATTTGGATTTAACGATGTGAGTTGTACCAGGACCATTGAGTGGCAATTCTACGGTTGGATTTTCCAATATTCAATGCTTGGACTCTACCAAATCAAATTCTAAATCATCTACACATGGCTCGTTTGCCATTGCCACGTTAGAATACCGCATGGTGCATACGTCGCGATGTCCGAACTGTAAACAGCAAACAATGTTCAGCTCCTTGGCGGTTTCAATCCATGGTTATTTCGGGTAATAATCCCTTACGGCCGGCTAGATACTCCTAGTGTTTTTTGGGTATGGGTGGCTCAAGCACCAATCAGAAATGCTGCCTGATGAAGGTTTGCCTTCGCCTCAGTGAAAACCTTCTGCCTCAGGTGCGATTGAACAGTGACAAGATGGAATGTCATCACCCCAGACCTGTCGTAAGATGTCGGAAGAACTTGGTGAAACGGAGGGTCGGTTCTAAGGTTGGTAGTTGGTAATGGATGACATGAGTGTTCGATGGTACATGTATCTGTATGTGTTACAGTAAGCGAGAACAGGCAAAGACTAGTGACACCTGTAAAATTGCGATGAAATGATTGATGCGAATGAAGGAGCAGGAAACTCAATAAATTCTTTGGTTGCAGCAGGTGTAGATCTTTGCTCCTTGTTCAGGGCTGCGAGTGTTTTTTGCTGCTTGATTACTCAAATCTCAAGCAGAAAATAGGAAACTTACTCGGCTATGGATGGAAACCCTGCTGACATGGTGAACAAAAAAATAGGATGTGCATGATTCCAAAAGGTATCCAAGCGAATTGTGTCAAAGGATGTCATAGGCACCCACTTCCCTGCCAACCACAAGTCATGACTGGGCTCATTTTGGAGTCGAAACTCTTGATGCTGCGCAGGGCTGATGTCCGGGTCCAGTTCCAAATTTATGGCCTGTTGGGTGAATCTCCATGCTTCTGCTTGAAACATCATGACCCCAACAGATCCCAACAGTATATTTGTGGCTTAAGCCCCCATTGGTGAAGAAGCCATGCTTGTTGCTCAAATCACTCGCGCTTGCTGATTCAATCCCCAGAGTGCTTTGTTTCATGCCCCACTGTTGCTGGTGAAATGACTCTTATAGTGTCGTTTGTTTCCAGTATGGAATATTTACCAAGAAAAGTGGACCATTTGCGGGATTTCTATGTTGGTAAATCTTCC
Source organism: Symbiodinium sp. clade C Y103 (assembly GCA_003297045.1). Taxonomy (NCBI): domain Eukaryota; class Dinophyceae; order Suessiales; family Symbiodiniaceae; genus Cladocopium; species Cladocopium sp. clade C. Next base: position 18,365 of record BGPT01001141.1, read on the forward strand.
AGCATCCTGGAGCACCAGGAATATCTAAATCACCCCTTTCTTTAACAACGCCAGTGCCTGACGGCCTTGACGGCCAAGGGCAAGAAGCTTTGAACGAAGCTTTGGGACGTCAGAGTATGCACAGCGCCACTTGGACGTTGATGGTGATGATGGTGACCGGGGTGAACCTGGTTGAACCTGATGCCATCAAACTGGTGGTTTAACCCACCATGTTTGACCGTCAAAAATGGTTGATTTACCATCAATAATTGGGGGTTCACGATCAAAACGATGTGGTTTAACCACCAATCATTGGGGTTGAACATGGTTTAGCCATCCTGAAATATGGATATATAGATGATATATTATACATATATATATATACGAATTATACTATATATAATTATATGTATATATATATATATATACATATGATGTAGGGCCGGAGACCCTAGAAAGATTCGATACAGTACCCGCCTAAAGACACATCTAAGACTGGCCATGATGAGTTTGAGTTGGTCAGTTTGATGCTTAAACCGCCGTGTTTGATGCTTAAACCCCTATTTTTGATGGTTAAACCTCTATTTCTGTTGGTAAAACCTCCACAATTTTGAGTCCATGCCTTTGGCTGTGCCTTGTCTCCCCCCAGGAGTCCGGGAGACTCCGCGAGCCACTACTGAACACTGAGTGCCAAGAAGATCCATTGCCGCCCTCGCCAAACAAGGGCGGCTGAGCCCGAGGGAGTATCAAAACGACAACATCAATCCATGATATCCAGGTCAGACTCAGGTTATCTAGGTCATGTGGAAACGGAAACTGAGTGATGAAGTGGCACTGCATTTTGTTTGCTTCTCGAGCTGCTCCATCCAGCCAGATGTTTTGCCCAGTATTTTTCAGGCAGTAGCTGTATGACCTCGGCTGCCAGGGAACCGCTTGCATAGGCCTAGTATGGTCTGGTGGTGTGAAGCATTTATAGAATGATTGACTACGTATCTGGTACGTTTATGGGAAATACTAAAAACACATTACCAGGATCAATGTCGGAACTACCCAATGAGATCTATGAGTTTGTTTCTGTCCCATCAGTTTTCTTCGTTTTTCTTCACTCCCGTGACCAGCAAGAGTATCCAGACGATTTTGAAGGTAAGGAGGCAATGGTAGATGGGTACCTGAGGGTGTTTTTCATCAGCTGACATTTGGGGATGTTTTGGGTAGAAGAAGTAGCTATTGTTCTCGGTTTAAGATGGGTGGACATGTATGTAATTTTCCAGCCTACTCGAGATGATTGTTCTAACTGACTAATTTGGTAACTTGCTTTGATTTGGAACAAAATCCAGTACTGTATGCTGCAAACAAAAATATCAACATACTCGTATGATGTTCTTGGTTGGGATGTGTTGAGAATACCTGGTAGAGAACTACACTAACTTCCCCTCCCCCCCAAAAAAAAAGTGCTTGAGTTGAAATATGCCAGGTTATTTCTGTCATTCAAACATGGCAATGGAAATCCATCAGAGATCCGCGGAAGGTTTCAATACGAAATAATCTTTCAATATCTTTCAATCATCACACCAATCTGTATGGCCAAAGATAAATTCAATTGACACAGCACATCCAGATGCTGGCAAATTTATATAAATTTATGGTAGTTGCATTGCACACATCGGTTGAGCTATGTTCCCATCCCCACCATTGATGGTGCCACCATGGTCTTTTGGTCCTTGGCGCTGAAGTCGCGCACCAGCTGTGACGCAGTGTTCCTGCTGTCAGCGTCTGCCCAAACGAGGTCTCTTGTAGCTCATTCCAGAGGAAGCGGCTGCGTGATCGATTCAACACCTCCAGAAGTTAAGTGTGTGTGTTATCAGTTGTTATCTTGCATTGTTTGCGAAGAATTTTTGAAGATAAAGGATGGAACCAAACAAACACACTTTTTTTTTGCCAGCAATATCGGGATATACTGACGCAGAAATCAGGGCCGGAAATCAAAGAGGTTCAAGCATCTTGGTGACTTTATTTATAGGTTAATCATTTAAATTGCTCAATCCCTACCTCTGATTTTTAGCATGGTTTGTGGAGATGGATCAACCACCAACCACTAGCTTTGATACTCTGAGAAGCTGAAGATGTTCAGTCGAGCTGTTGAAAAGATCCTTGTGATCCGTGATCTGCTCACGGGCTAGACCGTCCGACCCGTCGGCCGTGCACAAAAGAAACCACTGACTGCTGACTGCATCATGTTCGAAGTTGGTTGCTCCACGTATATTATATTTGCACCACGCATGGTGTATAGATTATTGTTATTATTACCATTATTGTTATTGTGTATTTACACACATTCTCGAAATGTTTTGTTTACTGTAAATGTTAGCAAATACATCAAATACAGTATACAATATAGTATACATGGAGCACATGGATGGGCTATGGGGAACTGGAGGCCACCAAATTGTTGTCACCGGCGTGAACGTGGATGAGGTATGTTTGACTTATTTCATGTAGAACGGAGATGATGGATGAAACCATAGTTTTTGGCTGATGTGGAAAGAACACGTACTTTGCATTCCTTCATCCTTCCTTCCCTTGTTTTGTACCATTATCCCCAGGGGGATTTCAAAAGACAGGGAGTGGTGGGATATCAGGGGGCTTACATCCAAAAAATCACTAGGGTTTGGATGGGCTTGGAGCTTCATGAATTTGAGCCATGTCGTCCCTGAATCTACTGCGCAGATTAGAAGGAGAGGATGCGATAATCCGTCAATCCATGTCAATCCCATCAAATCCCATATGATCCCACTAAATCCCATTCATTGGTCCTGCCATTTCGACAAGCGCCAGCACCAGCATAAAAAAATGACATTGGCTTCCAAGCTTGCTGAAGCAACCTTCAAAATCAAACTCCAAAATAAACTTGTACAACTAATAAACCCCAAACAAAGAAGTTATATACTCTACCCCAAAATCAAACTTCAGTGGCAACCCACCTTGGTCACCTGTGGCAACATCGCAATGCTGCGGCTGAATGTCAGCCACGATGGTGCCTTCGACCCTGGCGCTGCCGACGCTGCTGGCGAGCTTCCGAGAGATCTTGGAAGATGCGAAAGAGTGGGCACAAGGTAGGGAGCGTTGGATGAGTTTTCAGCAGAACCTTACTGGTGCTAAACGGAGGGAATGGGGGAATGGGATGATTGTTGATGTTAATATCTATATTATTGGTTGTTCCCCCATTCCCTAGTAAGTAACTTCCAACACGACTATGCAAAACTAGTGCTGAAAGTGACTGGCAGCTAGAATGAGTGAGTTTGGTGCACAAGATTGAACATTAAAAAGCCGATAGTTGTCGAGTTGTTGCGTTGTCGAATGCACCCAGCCAACAGTTGCCAAAATTCGGCATCAACCGTCAAAAACAATGAGTTTAAGCGATATGAAAAATTGTTCGTGGAGTTGAGATTTGTCCGACAATCGAAATACCCAAGCACGGCAGATGTTAACGACCAGTTGATGATCATCCACCCCATTTTCACATACAAGCCATTTATGTAGAGGGTTTCAGCAAACATAAGTCGTATCATAGCGGGTAATGTGGTAAAGTGGTAAACTTAGAGTCATAAGTCATACCCCACACGGAGCAGCACTAAAAGGCTATAATGAATCCCAAAGCGGCCCAGCTTGCGATGTTTATGACATTAACCCTACCACATCAGTTTGGATGGGTCATAACCGTCCAATATCGCTTAGCATTCCAAAGAACTAACTGATCATCTGAATGGTGGCACGAGGGGAAGTCTCGGTGAAACTTTGATAGATCCGCTTCAAAGCCTACTTGATCTGACGAGTCCTCTTTGAAACAAACTGCAAAGATTAGGTTTTCACTTCACCAAGAAATTTGTGGGTTGTGAAACTTGATCTGACGATATCACGATGTTCATTGTGGTCAATAGGTGTGGATGTGTGGATATGTGTGGTACTGGATCTTAGGGAGGACAAACTGATTGATTATGTGGCCATAGTTACATCAAACTATTGATGTTGTTCCCTTTCTATAGCCATAGCAATATTTTGTGGCTTTAACCTCGACCTTCCAACTACCTAGAAAAGGAAGAGTAAAGTACCCTTTTATATTTGCTGACTTTCACATACTTTCACCCATTCTTATGGCTACAGGGTCCTAGCGTAGTTCATTCTGGTTACATCGACGCCCCAGGCAGCCACGAAAAGAGCAACTGGCTGATCCCGGGATGGGTTCTGCTGGGTGGATGGCCCTTTCGCTTGCCCAAGGGTCGAGGTTCAGCTGGCGAATCGGAAGATGAAGGTGGGCGACTCGAAATGGGCATTTTTATGCAGTGGCTGCGAAAGCCCTGTTGGTTGATACTTGTATTGGCTGATACATGGTTAGGCTGTGTTCTAGTACTGTTATAGTATCCAATATGATCCAATATGTTGAGGATGTCATAGGCTTATCATCCATAAAGTTGGGAATCCCACCCTCAACCAACGTCAGTGGCGTTTTCATGACATGCGGGGCGCGGGATGCCCCCATAGCTATGTGAAATTACTGGAGGGTCGACAAGATATAACTCTACTTACCCAAGAATAGGTTATGGTTGTGTCCAAGGATTCGAGCGAAGGTTGGCGGCTCTGAGAGTATCCCAACGGCAATCCTAGAAAGTTTCCAGAAGAAACGATTTCATTGGCTCTCATGGTGTATTTGAAGCAAGAATCATCAAATGTATGCATTGGTGCTCAAGTTTCAGGAGCTGCAAAGCTGGCCAGTATATTGGATGCGGGCATCCTCACTTTCATTTCGCTCACAGAACATGATGAGTTTCTCGTTGGAACTGCCGGGTTTGAGGGTGGGACGAAGGTTTTCGTGGGTTATAAGCCTTGAGCAACCGGTTATGAACTACAATGAATGCCTATTAAGATCTATTGAAGGCTTAAAACGTATAGTTTTATTATATTGTTATATGTATTCATATCAGCATTTTTGCTGCAGCTTGTATTATATCTATGAAGGTACTATTATTTACTCATTTACTATGTACAAAGAATATCATTATCTATGAATTATTCTTATCATTATTAAGAATTATTAAGAGTATTGTTTTGAATGATGTAATATGATATACAAATGCTATGTATATACTTACTCTCCAGTAATTTCACATAGCTATGGATAATGGCTAATTTATAAATATTCTACCTGTAGACAATGGCGATTTTCCATGATTTTCCACCGGTATGTTCGATTGCCAGAAAATATCCCCGTTGTATACCATTAATTTCCCTTAAATCACCAGTATTATTCGCCATTCATCCATTGGATATTCATTCTTCATGTCTAGAGTCTAGATATATGATATATGTATATCAACCATAGTTAGTTAACCAGGTTGGATATAACCATATAACTACCCCATATGTTTGTATATACATACAATACACACATATTATTGGACATCACACGTCAGGATTCGTGGCAAAGCCTACTGCTACAACAGCTTCCGCAGCTGCGCGGAGCGGCAGCACCATGCACTCCACCAGCTGCCGCGACGGCAGGCGAAACGACGGGGAATGGAGCTGAGGTTCCTGGAGCAACTTGGCATGACTTGGATCCATGATTTTAACCATAGAAGATGGGGATTTAAGCATCCAGAATGGTGATGATCCCTGGATTTAACATGATTTAACCATAAAAGATGGGGATTTGACAATAAAAGAATGTGATTTAAGCATCAACAATGGGGATTTGATCAACCATCATGGGGATTTAGCCGATTTAGCCAACCAAAATGGTGCTATAGTGGGATATAGTAAGGATATAGTTGCTGGAGGGTATCCAAATGTATTATAACACCATTAGTTAGTGGCATGATAACAACACGTTGTAACGAATCACTCCTTTTTATTTACTCTTAAACAATTGTGAACAATTAAATGGGAATATGAATAAGCGGGATGTGTTTCTTAATATTCCAATTTGTAACATAGCATTGTAATAATAGCCCAATTACTGTAGCCAGTTTTTTTTGGTAAACACATCTCACTTGTTGACACATCCCATCATCAATACTGGGAATCAATGGTGATTGATGGAGAATTGGGTCACGTTTCATGTCCCAGGTTGGGATTTCGTCAAACATGCGGCGATTCACCACCAAGAATGCTAAAATGGGGGTACCCAAAAATGGATGGTTTATAATGGAAAATCCTATTAAAATGGATGATTTGGGGGTACCCCTATTTTAGGAAACCTCCATATGTAACCAATAGAATTGATTCACTGGAAAATGGTTCCGTTATGTACAGTTGGTATGTACATGTTCAACATTTATATATCGGCGGGTTATCCCGAGGTGAACCATGCAATGAATGAACCATTTGATTCTTGTAACTACCAGTCCGGCTGATTGTGGTTCGGGTCCCCTTGAAACCGTGAACAGGAGGTTGCCAGTGGTCAACAGAATAAATCTCTTGTTGGGTATGGTGTTTATTGCACCTTTTTTGGTGATATCACATAAATCCACACCATGCCAATCATTGGACCTCCCTTGGAGAATTTTCAACTCGTGACCGCGTCTAGTCTAGTTCTGCGCAACCTGGAACGCTCACTGCAAGGGTGTGTCTGACGATATGGTATACCTGTAAAATTGGAAAACTGATGATCAACTGTGTCATTGAATGGGGTACCCTATTGTCAAACAAACCTACAAACATTTCAAACTTTGGGGAAGCCTCAGCTTCTCGAAGTGGCGAATTTGTGATGCAGCTGGCCTTCTCCCAGCTAAGATCGCAAGAATGCTTCTGATTTCGGTGGTAAATTATGTTCACATATGTCTATTTGAGATATTCAAATTACTAGAGACATTAAATTGAAGAACTTTTTTTTTCTGGAAATTGGGGTACCCCGTTTCACCCATCTCATTCCCCATTCAAGACAGCCAGTTTAACTTCGATGATTTTGGGGTTCCCAGTTGAAGAAACCATGCGATACCAGGTGTTGGGGCGATCCTTTTTCATTCTGCCAATGTTTGTGGGAGTCCGGGTTCCTGTTGCTGATTTCAGCAGACCCCCAATATTGTTCATTCTTTGACGGTAAAATAGTAAACCATCCATTTGAAGTCCTATCTCCTCTCAATATGAACTACAACCCAAAAAAAATGGAAGGGCGGAGGTTTCTATTGGGAATCAAAGATCCTGCCATTTCTCAAGGGCTGAGGTTCCCAATAATTTTTGGCCCATCAACACCAATCAAAACTATCGAGGTGCCCCATGCCCGACGGGAGCACCTGCTCGGATGAGAAGGTCATGCAGCTCTTGGAGAATGTGATCCAAGAGCTTGAAGATGGACGAGTGGCTGAATGGCATTGGGGATGGTGATTTACGAAACAGACAATGGTGATTTAAAGGGATTCAAGCAACGTAAATGATGATTGAATGGAATTTTATTGGAATTAAGCAACACAAATGGCAACTTATATAATAGGATTCAATGGGCTTTAACCAACACAAATGCTGATTTTATGGCGATTGAATGGGACTAAAAGCCTGGTACCCTTTAGTTCATGTAAAATTGCTGAAATTTATGGATTGTTACTAGTTATGTTGCCCAAATATAGTATGTCAGTGCTGAGACCTGATTGGCGAAGCCCGCAATTGATGTTAAGGATTGGTGCATTTACAGTGGAGTATCTGTCACAAAATGGAGTAACATCAACATTGAACTGAAACCGTACCCAGGTTTGCCGATAGGGGGTGGTATGAAACTTTAGAACTTTGAGGTTTAGCTGGGCTGTATGGGCAATGATTGGAAATGCCTTGTTTTAACCTTTGCCTTATAAACCTTCACATCTTGAACCAGTCCCACACTAGTTCTGAAACGCAGTCACAAGGCGGTGTACATCCATTGCTACGGCGGCCATGGACGGACTGGAATCGTGGCATGTGCTTTGCTGTGCCTCTTTGTTGGAGTGGCCCCAGAAGAGGCGGTCTCCATCTTTAACCACTTGCATTCGTACCGTGTAGAGTCCCTGGGTTGGCAAAGTTTCATGAGGTAATTGTGTAGCCTAAAGACTGGAGCTTTCGTATTCAAAACATTCAAACTTGGTCAAAATCTGTGGGCTGGGAGTTGGGGTGTCTTAAGTTTTGGTCCGCACCAAGATATTTGTGCCCAAATTTGCCAAATTGCCATGGACACCTAAGGTGTGGTGTCGGCGGTCCGGGACAATTTCCTCACAGCGAGCAGCAGTTCGAGCAGGTCTGTCGCATCGCGAAGGAACGCACCCGTTTTGGATCCTCTCCGCTGGTCATTCGATCACCACTTACTGCGACCTGAAGACAGCGGGAGAGGTGAGTCGTCTTCCATGGTGACATGGTGGTTTTCCGCGGCCATGGAGTCCATGAAATGGCACACACCAACGGCAGCCTGTGGATGTTGCATTGGAAAACACCTGGACGATGGAGTCTTGAGCAAACAACCATGGGATTTTGGGGGTTACCCATTTTCAGATAGAATGTTGTAGATGTTCATGCTTTGAGTTGCTCTTAAATCGTATCGTTTGGTGGCTAGCCACTGCTTGAGGTTGTGGGGAACAAGTGTTGGAAATCAGACCCGCAGATGGGATTAAAGTCAGAATGTGATCAGACTGCTTGTATTTTTGGATGGGGATATGAAAACTGACAACGTTCAAAGTCTTGGATGGTTGGGGCTAGCAGTTCAAATCCCGCTAATCAGACAGCTCTCTGTTTGTGAGGACACAACGAGAAGAGACTTGATCATCTCCACCGATTGGCTGCCCGCAGAACGAATGCACTGACTCAGCACTGATCAATCCCGTATGCGCAATGTAATTATGGTATATTTACCCAAAGAACTGGGTCATTTTGGGGGTAAATGTCGGTAAATTATTCCAGCACCATGTAGCATTGGGGACTGTTGACTGCCGCGCATGCTCTGTCTATGTCCCTCAATCCCGCAGACTTGTCCATCGCAGTGGCACCCCCGCGAAGAAAATGGCAAACGTTTTGGCGCAGAGAAGTGCCTTTTGTTGGGGCTACTTGGATTTGCGTTCCAGTTGGCAAGTGGTTTCCAACATGCAACCCTTGTGTAGCTGCCTTTATTGCGTGTATAATATGTATATAATTGTATATACAATTACATACTATATTATACATATATTTGTAACTCCAATTTTTGTGGGTGAATTCCCCATTTTTACTGCTGAAAGCTTTCATAAAACCGGGCCACGCCGCGGCACAAATTGACGACGTGCCAGGCACACGCCGATCTCCTGGAATCTTCCGTGGTTGCTCTGCGGGAGGACAGGGATTCTGAGGCCAGAAAAGTTATGGTGATATAATGGGAGTTATTTGGATTTGATGGGATTTGATGATGATTTGATGGAATTTAATCGGGATTTGATGGTAATCTGATGGGATTTAATGGGCTTTCATTTTGATTTAATGGGATTGAGATAGCTAAGTTGGCTGAAATAACTCGAATAACTAGGACTTATGGTAGATATATCGAACTAGCTAATGGGTTTATACACCAACTTGTAATCCGCAGTGGCACCACATTGTATTGCATGGTTGGTTTGATTATTATATGTGTAATAATGTTGTTTTGATTGTGGATATGTGAATTATTATTTTTATATTGAAAATCCTCCATGGCTGATATGTATAATTATATATATAATATAGACAATATAACAATATATATATATATAATTATATATATATACATGCGATGATGATGATGATGATGATGATGATGATGATGAATTATGTTGTTTTGTTTGAGTATTCTAGGGAATATAGTCATACTACCCAATATAAATAGTAACCCCCCAAAGAGATACAACAAAAAGATACCACAATTTTAGATATTTTAGTAGGATTTCACTTGTCTATCTTTGTTGGCGTTACTGCATAGTATGTATCTGTATATATGTATATATATATATATGCAGATATGCATATGATGGGGGTATGATAGGCCATTAGGTGACTCTCTCTTTTGCCGCTAGTTGACCGATGTTCATAGGGGATTTGGTCATGATGACATAGTGAGACCCAATATGGGGATCCCTATAGACAGACCAGTGCAAAGGGAGGACAGAGGGTTTTGAACATTGGTCAATTGGTTTAGAGCGGCCTATATATACATATTATAGAACAAATGTAACTGTAGCATTTCCATGGATTATTGGGTTGTAATAGGATTATTAGCCGCTGATCCCACCCCAAAGTGGGACGCGGAGGAAAAATAAGCACCGGCAGTGGGCAACCTTGGGCCCGCAAAATTGGCCATGTTTGTTCTTGAATCAGTATTTTCGCTTGGTAGTTTTTATCCACACCAATGTGGTGGGTTTAAAGGTTGATGGTGATTTTGGGAAATGAAACCTAATTGTTTGTTTTGATGTGAAAGGTCAGAGATTGAGCAGCAAGGGTGCAAGCAACAAACCTGCATATAGAACCAACTTGTGAATTTTATTTGCAGAAATGTGGATTCGGCACGAAGATAGATACTAAACATTGATAACATATCATGTACCTACAACGACATAGATGCAATAACAATGAATGAAACAAACTACAATTTCATTGGAAGTAACACACGCTCTTGATGGTAACCACACCATGCGATCTGTGAAGATCTATGAAGCTGGTGCCTCGAGCAGCATCCCCATCCAAGGGGCACCCTTGGTCGATTTCCCACTTGGTCGATTCATAGAAGCCTGAAAGCTTGAATAACCAACACATGTTTTTGAAGGATAGTTCAACAACAGAGTGATTGGATGGTGTAAGCCAACTGGCTTTTGATTTGGGATATATCCCGCTATGGCTATATCCATGGAATCATCCCATGGCTCAGTTCTGGTATTGAATCATTTTCGATTCAATCCCCAGATGTAGGGACTGAAATTTTGTTTTTTCATGCATATTTAATCATACATATATAAAAACACAATTATATAATATTATATATGTATATAATATCGCATAGATTGGCTTGGAATCCCAAGTGGTTGTGCCACTATTAATCCATGTTAATCCCATATGCTTAACAATCTAAACCAAGTATACTGAACCATAATTAGTAAGATTGCTTACAATGTTTCTGGAAATTGGGTCTACCACTCTTATCAAGGTTTCCCTAGTACACATGCCCATAGGCCATAGACAAACATAATTTTACCCGTGCGTTCCTCATATGTTGCCAGAAAGTAACACCAATTTCTATATACGTCCCATATTTTTCCACAAGGAAACTAGTTGCATATAGTTCCCAGCTTTCCCATACACCGGGTACCGGCTGCCGGGTTCTTTTAAGGTTGGTGTGCCCAATCTAATTCTGAATTCCAGCTTATGTGTTTTGATTGACATCTTTCATGAGATTCATATTTCATTGGTGTGCGCATGTCATTCCCTATGATGACTGTTCTCTTTTATTGTCCTCTTCATGCTACAGGGAACCTGGCTGACAACACCGGCAATACTGAGAGTTGATTCCATCTGATTCCCTGGATGGGCAGCGACTGTGCACAGGAAGGGCAAGCCTGCATCAAGCGCTTGAAGCATTTGTGCGAGTTTTGCAGCGTATGCTCGGTGTCTGCTCTATGCGTGTGGACTGGCAGACCTTTCCTTTCGATCCCTGCAGGACTTAGAGCACCTCAGCGGCCAATTCCTTCTGCTGCAGGAGGAGTTGAAGGCCCGAACTTTCAACGGCAAGATTTACTTGGTATGATATGCTACACACATATATATATGTATATGTACACGTATATAAACGTATTACTTATATATATATATATTATATATGTACGTGTATATCTATATATATATATATTTAAATATGTATATATACATGTATTTATACTGTAAAAGACATATATGTAATATATATATATAGATAGATACAATAGCAAACAGTGCATATATTTATATTTTGCGCTTTATACATCTATGATGTATTATTTTGTACGTAGTGTTTTTTACTGATATAATCTGATATATGTATATATACAAACACACATGTGTGTGTGTATGTATAGACATGTTTGTTGCTCATTATGGTATGTGTACATGATTTGTATTGGGTTGATACTATCGAGCATGGGGATAGATTTCTCCGCACAAAGCGGCCAAAGAAGCTGTAACGTTGTGATGAACTATGTCATGAGGTTAATTCCCTAGACCGAGACTGGGCTTGAAGTCCCTACTGCCGGAGCTTTTGAGCCCACTGATTTCTAGTGGTTTTGTGCATCAGGAGCTTGGCAGTGGCTTGTGATGATCAGATGACAGTCTTTGTTATCATGATAATGATGATGATCCTGTCATGATGATATAAGGACAACAACAACAACAACAACAACAACAACAACGGCAACGGCAACGGCAACAACAGCAACAACAGCAACAGCAGCAACAACAACAACAACAACAACAACAGCAACAACAGCAACAACAGCAACAGCAGCAGCAGCAACAACAACAACAACAACAACAACAACAGCGACAGCGACAGCTACAGTTACAGCAACGCCAACAACAAAAAATAAACATGATAATGATAATGGTGTATCCGTCAGCATCATCTTGAACATCATCACATTTTCAGGACCATCATCGTGATATTTTAAGTCAACATCAATAATCCACCAGTAAACCATTTTACAATACTGATTATATATATACTTTAGAACCATCCAGTACATCATGTCATAATACTATATCAATAACACCCTTCCAAAATCCACAGCCACAGTACAATAAAAACCATCGATCTAACCATAGTCAAATCAGATTAGATATAGTACATAAAGTAACCCATGCCAATGATCGCATTATCATAGTCTAATTGGCTGAGTGTACCCAATGATCCACAGTACAATAGTAATCATCAACATCATCATGTCATGGTTCTAAATCAATCACCCACAAGTAAACCAGTCCGAATGGTGTACAAGCATCAACAACCACAGTGAGAAAAAATGTTCATCATACTAGTGAGAACAATAGCTGTTTCCAGTAAACCTCTGTAGTTAAGGGCAACACCAATGGTTTGCGAGTTTGCGATTCGAATTTTCCCAAGAAAACCAATCCATTGATCCTGTTGCATCCAAGTAGATCCCCATTATATCCCCATTTTGTGTTGGTTGAGTCACCATTTTGATGTTTTCTTGATGCTTAAATCCCCCTTACTGATCTCCCTCGTGGCATGCAATGGTCCCATGGGCTCGTGCAGTGCGAGGCTTCCTTCGATTCCATGTCCATGCAGCTGGGCGCCGTGGTCAGCTGGGTGCAGGAGGTGGCGGTTGTTTCACTGGCGGTTTCACTGGAATTCTATGGGATTGTAATGGGATTATCATGCTTTTATGGTTAGAATCCACTATTTTACTGAGATTGTAATGGGATTATCGTCAGTCATAAAATGTGAATTCAACTAGCAAAACTGGTGGATTTAAGCATTAGAAAGGTAGGTGAAGGTTGTGATTTAACCTTCAAACATAGTGGATTGACAAGGGATGATTCTTCAGGGATTCTGCAGGGGTTATATTCTATTTCAAGGTCGATTCACATAGGATTATGAAGGGATTAACCAGCAACAAGTATCCAATTGAAGGGATTATAATCGATAATGTGTGATTTAAGCCACGAAACAGGGGGATGACCAGCGTCCAAGAATCAAGACTTCAGGGACCACACTTTGTTGAAGGATTAACCATCCACTTTTTGGCATTACTCAATTACTAGGACATGATATGAGTTTTTTTCCAGCTGACAGAAACATCACTTGGGACATCCATCCCAGCTTTTCCAGTCTCTGGAGCCAGAATCTCATGGTCCTGAGACCGGTCCCAGAATGGCCATGGTAAATGGGTCCAATGATGATGAACCACTGGATTTTTTGGGGTATCACATGTGTTTTTTTTGAGACAACGAAGTGTATGTACTTAGTACAGGATTTTTGCGGAATGAATGTCCCTAGATATGGAACGGATGAATCTTGAGATCTGGCATCCAGTTGGGAGGTTCCCGTGATACTACGTAGATGCGAAAACGGTCACATGATCCAAACCACTTAAACATAGGATACATACTGTTCCATACTTTTGCATATAGTTTCAAGGTACATTAGCTTAGAGAGTTTGATAGTGGTATGTATATCTATAGACAATGAACACACCACCTTATGCACCACTGAACTCAGTATGTTTGATGGGTACATCCCAGTGGTATTTCAGTCCCCAGTAGTGCTCTTCCCACCGGCTGCCAGAAACTGGAGATGATTGGAGACCCAGCACAGTGGGTGTGGACCCAGCCATTCGGGGCTGTTTCCAAATCCTGAGGACGAACCAGTAAACAAAGGAAAGGTACTCTGTAAAATCATTCAATTTACAATGTACAATTAGACATGTTGTGAATTGTATTGAATTGTTATGACATGTGCTTTTCCAGCAAAGATCACATGCGGCAAAAACACTACTGAACAGGACCTCAGGTCACGCATCAAATAGAACTCAGAAATCCACGCTGGGGTGCTGAACTAACGCACAGATCTGCTTCCTGGGACGAGCCACCAAGTGCGGACTATAGTTATTATGGCTGGAATCGAGAATCTGTAGTGCTTTGATGCATGTCATTTGGCTAATCACTGGTCGCAAGTTCTGTACCACATCATAGATTGGTGTAAATAAATGAAGTATATACATCTAAGATTGTTACTGATTACTATTTAATAGTGAACATGATGATACACCGTGGAATCTGGGCACCCTATTTTGAGACAAACCCACTTATGTAGAGGATGTATGTAGCCCACTTACCCCCTGGTTGTGACAGAGGCCGAAAATTGGGTCAGATGATGTTCGTATGAACCTGCCATCGCCGGTTGTTTTTTATGAAGTGGTGCGATGTTTCAGCAGGTTTCAGCTGCGGGTATTATCAAAAGTTGATGCAACCATGAAACCTACAGTGATAATATATCTATCATTTTTTTCATCATACCATGAAACCACCAAAAAATGGCTTCGGATGGATTGCCCTCTGGGAATTTAGCATGGCAATGGGAGATCCAATTCTAAGCTGAAAAAAACATGCATGGACCTCATTCAAAAATGCTGTATTTTCATTGCCATGTTAAATGACCAGAGGATATTACATTTCTAATTGAACAAGAATGACAGTCCGTTTGAACTTTGGGCTGCTTACTTGTGCTGGGTCATTTACTGGGTGACAAAAAATAAGACTATCATGCTGGACCTCATGGGAAATCACCGCTTGCTGCCCAATGCCAAGGCAGCCCTTTATGAAGGACGGGCCACGTTGGGCTCTGGTGGAGTAATGTTGAAACAAACCCATAGGTGTCCAAAACAACTGGTTGCCACGGTACAAATGGAATGCTTCCGTTGATTCATGTGTCAGCTAAGCATTCCAAGGCGAAAGGTTCTTAGGAATCTCACAACCAGCTATGGCAGATGGGCAATGCCGGCAGGAAATGCGTGTCAACTATGCAGTTCTCGGCTAGACCTATGTCTTTTGAGTGTTCAGCTATATAGGTTTACCTTGAAATAGAGTATAATTACAGTATACCTTCGATGCGCCATGTTGATAGGGAAACTCACGATCGAACCATGGATTTTTGGGACACCCTGCTCCTTTGTTTTGGACAAACCTATAATACATATACTTATATATAGTATATATATATATAGTTATATATATATATACATGATCCAAAAAAAAACAATATTTCAATTAGTCAACTCAAATCAAATCCACTTGTTTTGGAGTCCCCAGCTTCAGCTTTTCTCCGTCACGGCCCTCTTCCAGGATGGCATGTCTTTGTCTCCCATCATGGAGGCTGGATGAAAAATGAACTCCGCAGTATCCACAGATTTTGTGTTGGGGTAAACCATGGTAAACCTTGGTTGGTTATGTAAATGGGTGACTTCTCTTGTAAAGCAAGGTGGTAAATTCTATATATAGACTATCCTGCTCTAATTGTCTCTAATTCACTTTGTTTCTCCGGCAGCATTTGAACAGTTTTAAGCATGATGTAGAAAGACATTCAACCTTCGCAGGCGACGGTTTTGAGATGCTGTGACCAAATCAGATCCCACCATGGGCGTTACTGGATGACAGAATCCACTGCAGTATTGTCGTAAACCAAAAAGTATACCCCAGCTTGATGAGGTTTAATGATTGGATTTTGCATTGAAAGAAACAAGAGTACATTTCGGTATGCAGAGCTTGTTTTCTTTGTACACCACGTTTTTCGTGGTCTCTCTGCAAAAAGGCATTCTCCGAAAGGACTTTTTGGGTGACCTGTCGACGCAGCTGAAATAGCCATTCCAAAGGGTGATCACATGATGATCCTCATTTCTTCCATTCGATTTCCACTATCACGAGATTCCAACCCATAACATCCTCCTCTGAAAAACCTCCCCTCTGAAAAACCAACAATTTTTGGGTATCCAGCACCATCTTTGGACAACGCTTCAACCATGGCTAGTAGCCTCAGCACCGTTTGCCCCATGCGGGCTGTGCGTGGCATTCATGGTGTCCGCGTCCATTTGGCACAGGTGCAGCTGTGCTGCTGTAAGAAGTCAAGCTTTTGGGTACTGTACTCAACAGAACTGGAAACCATGGATGGTTTATGTTTGGATCATATATTATATGACATATATATATATATTATATTCTGATGTATGATAGTAAAAATGAAGCATAGTACTGCATAGTATACTCAGAATCACGAGAATTTGAGATTCCCCTGGGTTACAAGTGTTGATTCATATCACTATGTTGTTGCCGTGCTGTAGCGGTCTTTTCAAAAATGTCTAACTCCTGGGCAGTCCAACCAATTGATCTGATTTTGGCAGGGAAAGTTGGGTGATGGAACATGATGGAGCATTTCATGTCCAGATGTAGCTTGAGGACGTTCCACAGTGCTGCACTGATCCCAGTTGACGGGTTGCAATGCCCAGCTGTCAGAGGTTGTGTTGGAAGGATATAATATATGGGGGTTTCCTAGAATGGGGGTATCTCCAAATCATCTACTTTAATAGGATGTTCCATTTTTAACCATCTGTTTGGGGGGTACCCCCATTCAAGGAAACCACCATATGTACCATTAATTTTATATAACTATATGAACTATACAATACTATATATTATAATATATATATATATCATTATAGTTCTATCTCCATTGACATTTTCTGGTCAGTCTTATTGGTGAAAAAAACACTACTTCCTATATTTGGTGGTACATATTTGACATATCTAGTTGGTCGTTTCAAATATCTATATTGTTTATGTTCAACCCTAGTTTCGGGGGATGATCCCACCCGACGAGGAGATTTTTCAGATGGGTGGCTCAACTTCCAAGCAGTTTACTTCTCCACAGACATGTTCAGAGTTTTCCTAGATATTTCCGCTGTGATACAACTGAAACCCCAGAATGCCATCCCTGGATCTAACGTCAGCCTTCGCTGCAGGGATGCTATGCTGCGGCGCTGCGCAGCTTTTCAGTGTCTTTGCCAGTGGAGGGTAGCTGGATGGATAGTACTTCCCAGTTGGATATGGATTGAAGTGGCTTGAACCTGTGGCGACATGCTAGATCGTCAAGCATTTGAATACAACCAAACAAAAGTATTTCTGCCCCGTGGGATCTGTTCTTGACAACGTGAGTGAAGCGTTTATTTCATGACAGGTCTTGACGCCCATCAATGATGCCAAGTTCAAGGCGGTGGATCTCTATGGCCAGAAAGTCACCCAAGAAGGAAGACAGTTTGTTTCAGGGCCAAATTCGAGAATTGTTATTTCGATTTTGGTTTCTATCCATCCTTTTGGTGCATGTCCACAAAATAACTAGACTATATACATATGGTGAGTATATGACTCTGTATTCTTCAATTATATCTGTGTATCCCAATCTCAAGGGACTCGAGGCAAGGGTCGGGCTTGGGCAATGGTTTAAAGTTAGTAGCCTCAACACATCATGCCTATGCTGCTATTTAATGATTTTCCATGGTTGACATTGGGGATGGGTCAAAATCGAGGGAGCTGTGGGAAAAGGACGTGTTAAAACTGTTTTAGCTGTCAACCATGCCATTTTGTGGGAAACACGCTTTGCCGATGAAATGGTTGTATAAGCCCTCCAAAATTGATCGCCAAACATTTGCTAACATCCCTTTCTTGTCAACTTTCCAGTGTCGCCAGGCGCTGTGTGATACACCTGCTACGCCGTTTCTGGTGCATTGTGGTGCAGCATGGAGTCAAAGAAGCTTGGTGGTACAACTTAGTGTGCAATTTACCTACATTGTTGTAAACTTGACTACTCCAAAGTTCCTTCGTGAAGAGAAAAATGCAGCCGATTTAAATGACAAGATCGTTTACTCCTACATAAGACATCGATCCATGCCCAAAGGATTGGTCACCAAATGTCACCAACAAAAAAGTCGGGACATTTGCAAAAAATGTGATGATCAACCAGTGAAAATGCGGATTCAATCACACAATTGGGGCGTGAACCAGCAAACATGGGGATACAACGAACAAGAATATGGAAGCCAGCTACTGGAGGTTCAAACATATGTTACTTTGCAGGGATCGACAACATTTATATCTTTGCATTGCTTGCAGTCATCACTCATTTTTTGGGTGCAATGTCATCGTTCATTGAATAGTTTCTTTTGCCTTCCCTGCGCTTCGCGCCATTCGATGGGTCAAAATGATCGCCATGTCCAAAATGGATCAAAATGGCTGGTTGGAGACAGGAAACAACTATTTTTGATTGATATTGTAGGTTCATTGGCTTCCCAATTTGAATCCTACCCGTATGGCGCTTTGAATGCCACAAGACTGGAGGTAGAATCAGCTCATTGGACTGCAGTTTCCTTAATCTTTCAAAATTGAACAAAGGGTACGGGCATGGAAAGATGTCCAATTCACTGGAAACGCTCCCGTGTTTTGGGGTGCCTAGATTTCCCCGGGGGCCTCTTTGCAATAGGCTCTAGCTGGCTTCATGTCCGTAAGACAGCAGTTGATCAACTTTCTCCATCAACCTTGCCATTTGACTCGAGTTGCATTGGCTTGCAGAAAAATGGGCGGTGTATCCTGATAGTGATCAATTTCCAAATATGTCAAGCAGATCTCAGTGCTTGGCTCCAAACGGAAAGGTACGACATGGTACGACAAGTTCTGTTTGTCTGAAAATATCATATATCCCAACAGATTCAACGTATTCCGAATATCCATGAATGTTCAATCAAAAAAAGGGGTTGCGCTCAACCAGCTGAGGAAGCAAACGGGTCGCCGATGCATTGGCCGAATGGAACTCCGGTCACCTGCTTGCGATATGTGAGTCCTGGGTGATGGTGGCAGGGATGATGGTTTGTTTGGTCAGGAAGAATGGGAACGGAAAGATTGATGATGTGGAATTCTGTTTGATAGTGACTGACTTTCAGAATCAATCGACATTGTCAGCCTCCCATATTTCCATATCTGATGGGGACATCCATTTGGCGCCCCGCACCAGGTGAGCTAAAGATCTATTCGCTGGATCTCAGCACTGCACCGGAAACCATTGAGAAACGTCACATCAAGGCTTCGATCGGATCCAATCGGCTTGATTCCTGGGGATAGGGAAATGAAGATGGACATTGAAATAGATTGATACATTGTCTTTTGTTGGTTCCCCAGATGAAATTTGGGTTCGTGGTCATTCTGGCATTTTATGATCTTCCATGTTTTGCAGTGTGCATGCACATGTAATGACCATCAAGGTAGGTCACTTTCAAGTCGTCACCATTGCCAGTTTGCCTAGCCTCACATTGTAGTTGTTTTGAGATGTTCTAGGTGCAGCACTCTAAAGCAACATTCTGATCCAGTTTCCTTAGGTAGTGGTGGGGTCAGTCATATTCTGGTCCTTTTCTAGCGCATGTAAAGCATGGGAAACATAGTAAACAATGTCGTTCAGCATTTGGATAGGTGGGCATATAACGCATTTGCCACATCTTGCAGCATCTTGCAACCATGTCTCAAGTCTGTTGAGCCAGCATCTGTCTCTCTTCCGCAAGGGCATCCCAACCTTGTTGCTGATGCGAGAGAAGCGCGTGGAAGCAAGAGCAGATGGAGCTGACTTGCAGGTGCGGGTCATGCCATGAAAAAAATGTGCATGACCATCATTCGAAGGTGATTACCTGCGCAAATCGTGCTGTTTCTAGCCTTGCAAGGTTCTTGTTCAACATCAACTCGTGATATCAACATGTTGGTGCGACAAGAAAGGGTGGCTCCTTGCCAAGTCTGTTGCATCTTCCTGGTTTCCAGAGGTAAACCCTTGATCTTTTGGGGTGATTCCCTGCCCTCACATGAATCATGGATGTTGGAAACATGTGACAAATACGTCCTAGTTCCGACCCCTTTTGTCGTGTGTCTTGTGATGCCTAAAAAATCCAACAATAAAACTGAACAGCCAACTTGTTCAACCCAATGGCAACCCCGATGAAGAGAATCAAAGAGATTGAAGAGTGAAGTCAAACCGAAAACAAACTTCTGAAACGCTAGTGATAAATTAAATTAAGTTAATATAAATTAGAGATGTTCCTAGCTTTTCCTCTTTTTTTTTTGGGGGGGGGGCTGGTTCATCTATATTTCCCCACACCCTATGGGATCATCCAATCAGCGCAGGACTTGGAGCGACTGAAGGAGGCAGCCAGGGCATATGTCCGGCTCTCGAGCCCCGAGGCGAACCCGTGGAGTGATGGGATGGTGGGCACATCCTGATTTTTTTGGGATCATTGGATTGGGTGAATGGAAAACCATTGGTTAATGCGATTTTATAGGGATTTTAATGGGCTGAATGGGATTATACCCTCTGGTAAACATACAAAAAGCTATTGAAAATGGCCATTGAAATAGTGGATTCTCCCAGCTACAAAATGGTGATTTTCCATAGTTATGTAAACGTTTACCAGAGGGTAATTGGATTGGGTGGAAAATTGACACCGGAAACCCCAATGTCATGGGAAAATCGATGGTTTCCGGTGTCAATTTTCCCTTAAGCCAATCCAATGATGGGAAGTATACTGGTTTGGACCATGTTGGAAGTAAATGATACGAAATGGAATAGTAGTGGATATGTATCTATATATACATGATTTAAAGGATATCATACAGTGGACATAAAATTAGTGGATGCATATGTATATCATTCATCGCATACTAGTGGATCTTAGTGGCCATATAATTTCTCAGACATGCTGATAAATAGGATATGAGTGGGAATATATTGTGTTACGACTACATATAACTACCCAGCTATAATGGATAATGAGTCTCATCCCCCATTCAAAAATTTCATAACCCCTGAAACCATGATGGATGTAGGGGATGATACCTTATGGGGAAGGAAGGAAGTTTTGCCATGGGTTGAACCTGGTGTGTTGTTTTTTTGGGGAAGTAAGTTTTCCCAACTGGATCCGTTTGCGGGTTGAATTGGAATATGTAGCCCAAATCCAATCCCTTCATAGTACATGCCTTCTAAATGGTCCCTGCATCCGAACTGCATCCACCATGGTGTTTGGAGCCTTATATAAACAGGGCACGGAGTTACATACACAATGTTGTCACAATACTTGTTTGTTTTTTTTTTCAGGGCACCAATCAACTATTGTGTGTTGGGGATGGTGTGAAATCAGCTGTTGATGACGACTATTACAACTGGTGGAAGTGGTGACAAAGACAACTTGACCTTGCATTTCCAAGGCAGCCCACCCTTTAGATTGGCTTTGGAAACCATGGATGGATTGCTTAACAGTCGTAACAGTATTATTTACAAATTATATAAATATATGTTTCTATATGTTTCTATGTTTTTCTCTTCTCACATATGTGGGAGTATATACAGTATACATATATTATGTACAATACAGCATAGGGTGAATCGATTGCAGATACCTCAGCCCGTGTTTGACAGCTATACTTCCTGGGCCCTCAAGCGGATGCAACATCATGGAAATAGAAAGATGTAAGGTAACTTTCCCAAAATGACCATTTCAGGTCCTTGATTGACTGAATTGTTTTACTATATTATATATCCTATATTACATTATAATTATCAAATATGTATATATATATATTAATATGTATATATATATATATATTACATTACATATACGTTATCTAGTGTGTCTTCCGACACCTCCCAAAACCTCCGAAAGTTTCTCACAGATGGTGTAGGCAGTATACGCATCATGCATACGCCGAAGAGAAATCATGTCCCCATGCAGGATGCTGCAGATGCTTTGAAGACCGCTGAAGTGATGTGGGATGCGAAGAGTTTCCTGGTCAAAGTTGCCAGGACGGGGGATTTTGGATTTCGAACCCATTGGTAATCTAAAACTTTGCTATTAAAACTGGCATGTTTGTAGGTGATACACCATCATTTCCCTGTTAACATGGTGATATCCATAGCTATATTAGATTGCCACAGGGTAGGAGATAGGCTATCCAACAGAACATAGTGAATTGAGCCTGGGGATATCAAAAGAAAATAACATTTAGGATATCACAAAGAATAGGGAGCGTGTGACAGGGTGACATTTGATCGATAAAACAATCGTATCCAAAATGGATCCAGATCTGCTGGGTGGTTTTCTTTCATATAGGAAGACCTGTCAAGACACTGATCTCTCTTATGTGGGTCTATTCAGATTGCATCATTGCACATTCGGCAATGGCATTGCACATTCGGACTGGCACTTCACTCTTGGCTTTTCTATCAAGAGTGATCGTTCAATCATGTTCAATCTATCAAGAGCAGCCAGCTTGGAGAGCTGTAAACGGCTGTAAACCACCACTGATTGAGCATTGCATCCAGCATGGTGAAATTTGGTATTGAAAGCAACATGGGTTTCAGTGATGTACCCGTCACTGGGGACCCTGGTGAATATACTGAAAGCTTATGTCAATAGCTTGCCGGCCACCACGTTTGGTCAAGTGCTTGGTGTGTGAGGTTTCGACCCCCACAGTAGCCATAGTATATTACTTTAGCTATACGGCATGGGGGTTGCAGGCATGTCTGCATGAAAACGCGCAGCAAACCAAATACCGTCTGGTAAACAAGCATAGCTATTGAAAATGGCCCTTTATGGTTGATTTACCCATTTACCCTTAAAAAATCGTGATTTTCCATAGTTATGTTAGTTTACCAGAGGGTAGTCACCTTGAAGGATTGACATTCCTTTGAATCGATACGCCGTTTTATGTTTTTGTTCATCCAAAGATGATAACTTCACAACCTTGAGATTGGTCAAAATTCAGCACCCCAATAAGACGTATAATTGGATGGTTTGTCCATGTTTATCCTTAAACCTGGACCCAACCTGCGTTTTATTATGGTTGAGATCTGACTCATGCCCCATTGGAAACCATCCCCCAAATCCTTCCGCGGCCCCTGAGATGTTTCAGCAGCGCAGCAACTTTATCGACGAGCACTGGAAGGCGGGAGGGTCAAATTGGGTTTCGTAGACTGTGGGCACCTCAACATCATTCAAAATCGGCCATATAATCATGACACAGGATACCCATGTTTGAGATGCCCTCATAGATTTACGACATTTAGCAACAGATGGGTCATCAAAGTGTGTAAGTCTTGGTAAATACAGAGTTTGAGATACACTATGATACAATGATACACCCACATATTTATGATATTTAGCAACACATGGGTTATCAAATGTCATCAATGTATGCAGCATGATAAAGCATTTCTTGTACATCCAACCTGATCTTGCCGAGTATGCCCACCGGCCAACAAGCCACGGTAAACACCTTCCGTAGTGGGAACTTACTTGTCCATTTTTTTTGGGAGGTTAGAAAGTTATTAAATTGCAACAAAAATGAAGAGAGAGGGTACACATTGATTTCTGTGACACATGTTCTTGTCAGTCTGGGCTGACCCCAAATTCTTTCCTTTCCTTCTTTTTACACGAGGAAAGTAGGAGTGTATACGATCCCTTCTGTGGCTAGCGTGTTCCAAGAGTTGACGATGCCAACATGCTTCAAGAAATCACAATGGAGCCTCATGAAAAGTGGTTGATGAATTCATGGTGGAACTCTCAACCATAAAGACGGCTGACTTTTCAAGTTTGGGATGGCTCAACCACCACTCAGCAAAAAGGGATACCCTCTGGTAAACTAACATAGCTACTGAAAATGGCCATTTATAGTGGATTTTCCCATTAAAAATGGTGATTTTCCATAGTTATGTAACAGTTTACCAGAGGGTAAACAGGGCTCATTTTGCAGTTTGTGTTGCAGTTTTAAAGTGTTCACGGCAGTCGTTGGTGAATGGCTCGCTTGGGTGATTTTGGACATCACCAAACCACATGCTGGAAGATGATATTTATACGGGGCCAGGGTGATGTTCAAGTGGGACACGGATCGCTTACCATGTATGACCAATCTATCTAGGTGTAAATCTGAGTTTTTTTACAATTGGATGGGCTTATAAACCAAATCAGATCTATTGATCCCAGTACAGGATGAATCTCCAATTTATATCAATTTAAAGATGATTCTCTCACTGTTTTCCCCTTGTTAACCTACCTAACAAACACCAGCTGATTTAGTATGATTTCTCATATATTGGCTACACAATTATTTCACGGTGGCCAAACTTAGACCATGTGGATCACTCCTTTTTAGTGCCAAGACCATCATGTTTTCATGGTAAACCCAGCAGTTTACTTTTTGATGGTTTATCCCACCCTGTTTGAAGATGAGCATACAGCATACAGTTTTTATTGGTTAACCTATGTTAACCTCCATATTTAAAGGCACTGAACTCTTCACCATGCCCTGTTTCCGGTGATGCCTCGTTTTCCGAGGCGACCTTCAGGATGCCGCCTTCCGCGCACGCCTGGGCCTGGTGAAGTGTGCCGTCCAGGTGCGCAGTTCTGTGCGCCAGAAGCCTGTTTTCTTTTTTTCGTCAGATCCCAAAGTGCCAGGATTTTCCAAAATGTATAATAATTCATTATCATTCTCTTTATTTAGTTTATGAAATAATGTTGATCATCTACTATATTAATCCTAGCAGTATATATATATATATATTAGATCATCTACTATATTGATCCTGCGATTAACGCTGTTTACCATTCCCGAGAGTATACATGTACAGAATTTATACTATACACTATGTACCCAAATCCTTCCTGAGAAGGTACTTGGATCCATGGGGAAGTGGTGCCAGAGTATTTCACTAGTTTGAAGACTAAATGATCACGATATATTTTTGGGGAACCCATCCAATTTTTAGTGGGGGTTTCTTAATCCAAGGCACTACTTAGATTCGGAAATCTACATTTACATGTTGGTTTTGTCATTTGACATCTGCATTTTCTTGATTCAATATTGTTGCAACTTCATTTTCTGTTGGTGAAATCATGTTTCAAGCACCATTGTTCGAAGATAAAATGTACAGGAAACCTTGGTATTTGGCTTGTAACACCATGGTTTCCTGTATTTTTTCCAGCAATTCCATTGACAGCATGTTTGGTTCGCCACATGCTCCATTTGGGTTTGTATGAGAGTGTACCCTAAGAATACCATATAGATGCATGGATGTCATTTTTCTAATGGTTGGTTGATTTTTCTAGTGGATATACCCTCCAGTGAATTTACATAGACCCTGCCAGATAGGGGTTGGAAGATTTCCACCAAAGATTTTTTTTTAAACAGAGAGTATATTAATTTACTGGAGGGTGTGCACACATATATATATATATAAATTATATATATGTATATATATATTGTACATTAATACATACATGGCATAGTCCATTTTTGGAACGCTTGGACCACAGGTGCTGGAGAAAGCCTCAGCAAGTGACAAGGAATCGCAGGTCAAGGAGATGGTTCTGAATTGGGGATGACAGTCTTGGTGATTTTGCAACACAAATGGTGATTTCACCATAACAATTGGTGGTTTGAACCATCAAAAACGACGGTTGAATCATAAATGATGATTTAATGAGATATAATGGGGAGATACCCTTCGGCAATCGAACATGGCTATTGGAAATTCCTGAACTAAATGGACATTTTAATGGGAAAATAATCTATAAGTGGGGGATTTTCCAAAGCCATGTTTGACTACCAGAGGGTGTACTGATATACTGATATATATATATATATATTAAAATATTATATACATACATATATACATAATTTGAATGGTATATTTTGAGAATATATATGTATGCCTATGAATGGAAGGACCTCTAAGAATGCGCGGCAGCGGCATAGTTTAGGGCGTTAAGACCTTCTGACAGAAGAGGAAGTGTTTGAATCCATAAGGTATATACAACGATGTATAAGGACATGTTATCAAACAAACAATAGTCATTTGGATGTATGTGGATAGTTTTACCCAATTTCCAGACATTTGAATATGTGGATAGTCTGTTTCTTAATGCGGGTGCCGCACTTTCTGTCAGAAACGTTTACATTCTCGTACCGGTCACTCTCACTGATCTTTTTTACACACGCATTGTCTGGATTTTTAGAAGTAAGGTCCGGCAAAAACTTGACAGAGAAAATATTTTCCAGAGTTGCCAAAGGGCAAATGCCAATGAAATTGCCAGTTTTAATTGGAAAATCCATAGGTTTCCAACATTCAACTGATGATCGCCGTCCACTGAAATTTACTGTACATTTATATATTCGCCCTTCCCTCCAGCAAATGTCAACGTATTGGCGAATCTGTTTGTCGTGGGATGGGAATGTTCAGCCCATCGCCTGAGGAGCTTCAAAGTGCATTGGATGAGCTGAGGAAACATCATGAGGAGGAGCTTCTCAGTGCGCAGAACTGCGAAAGCACCATGGGTGAAAAGTTAATTTGTTAAGAGTCACTGTCTTAGACCGTAAAAGCTTGGGGTGTTTTCAAAGCGTTGAACGAATGGCTCTGTCTGATTGTTCTTGTTTCCCTTCTTTAAACATTTCCCAGCGGGTCCAGTTACCTGTATATTAGGAACTGGCCTAGTTACCAGCCTCACAGGTAACCAGACTTTGGAACCCCAACCAGGCACCACTGTTCAAGATAAATTTGATTAAATTTGAATATATATTGCGAGTGTTTGATAATACATGTCCTGAGAGTTTTGAGATCAATCTTTCCACAAAAAGCATGATACGGAACCGTTAGGAAACCGGGAGGAAATGGTGTGGAACCGTGAGAAACGGGGGTGGAATGAGAACAGCTCTGCACGCTTGTCAGCCGCATTATTTTTGGTTGCCTCACGGTTGGATTTTAGGCTATCATCAAAAGAACATAGTGTCTATCATGGTTCCTATATATGGTTTCTCGCTGGGGCCCAGTTACCTATGAGACAAGCCCCCAGCTGGCCTTTGGGTTTCTTATGATTGAATTGCCATTTGAGGTTTTGCGGTCCTCAATTGTATCCTCTGCGTTTTCCTAGGGTCAAGCAGTTGAAAGCTCGATCTCATGCAGGGTCCACAGATTTGCGTTGTTATTCCCCCTAACAAGCAGCGGTCGTATCTAAGATGAACATGTCTACAGTAATTTTGCAGGCTGCATTTGAATAAATATTTGACATCGTTTGCCCGGACAGTCAGCAACAGGCAAGAGTCAACATGTGTGTAGGTCTTCAGAACCAGTGAATGGGCTTTATGGGGATCAATGAGGATCAACTTCCACGTTCTGCATCAGGAGTTGCTGGGTGGTGGAGAACAAGTTCGAGTGGATGGGCAACAACAGACCATTCTGCTTGCACATGCAGAGTCCCTCAGCAATGCCCTAAGCGACCTCATGGGCCAACCACAAGCCACAAAAAATGATGGTCTATGCATGGGGAATGTTCTGCAGAGCCCAACACGCGTGATTTGTAACAAGAGTTGGTTTCTAGATCATTTCTAGCGGGGTATTTTTTTCAACCATGGTTGATCATTGTATATACCCCGGATTACTGGGAATTATCATCATAGTGAACTGGGACTGCCCAACCATGGGGATTTCACTATGGCCCTCCAGATGCCGCGCCGTCCAGCGTGGCAGGTTGCTGTTGGACGCCTGGACCGAAGATGACCGAAGCGTGGAGGAGTGCTCGGTGGAACAGGTTGTGGGTGAAGGGATATGGAGGCAATTCAAACCAGCCAAAAAAGCCCAAAAAAATATGATCTTCTTCGGAAAAAAAAACACAGTTCCTATAGCCAAGTGAGATTTATATAAAAAGGATTTGCCTGGAATATGAAGTACAAAAAGAGACGGTTTAGCCAAGAAGAATTGAGAAATGATCCAGTCAAAATTAGATTTGGCCGCAGCTGACATGTGTTAATTTAAACGCCTTAAAGGACAACTTCTGCAGTGGATGATGATTGGTTTCAATGGTCCAGTCGTGCCTCCCTTGGGCCATTGCCAAGTCGAGGAAAAGAACATCTTGAAACTTTGGGCCTGCGGAGAGCGGAAGAAGGCTTTGGAGGAGGCCCAATGGATCTGATGCGAACTTTTTTTTTCTGTTTGCAGGTGGTGGAAAATTAGTTTAGGGCAGTGCTATTTGCACGCTGGGATTCCCTGAGATTGATTTCGACATATTTTGACATATTCAGAGACGAAAGTATATGAAGAAGAGTTGTGGGACACCAGAACTAGCTTGTCACCACGGCTCATTCCATGGAAATGCTACAGGAAACAAGTTTTACCATCCAATCATATGTGGATTCCCAAATATATATGAATCCTTATGAATCCTTCTGTTTTCCTGATGTTCAATAAGGGTATGGGCAGTTCACTGATCACCAGATTAACAAATCTGGTCAATCATATCGTTGAGATGGATGGCCTATCAACCACTCAAGCATTTGAGAAGAAAGCGAAGTGGAACCAGGTCTGATGTGAATACTCTAATGACCACCAGCTGTCGAACGAGAGATAGACATAGATCCACATAGAAGCAACATGGGGGTTGCAGTACAATCTCGATGAGTTGCAAGGTATGGGTCTGTTTGTCAATGGGGGCTTTTATATTCCCATATTATTCCCCATGAATCCAATCATTTGTTATCATTTGACCCACTGCGACCTCATCGTGCAGGCATTGAAGTGGTACAGGCACCTTGGATTCCTTGGATGTCTGGCTTTGCAAGGTACAGCCTTGGCTACTGTGGTAACGACTAATTTCAATTTTCCCCCAAAACTGCCATGGAACTGGTGCACCTGGGTTTGGAAGATTTCTTTCGGATACTTTCACAATCTTTCACTGTGTTTCAAGCTGGAGTTCCGGGAACGTATTTTGCATGTTTGCATCTTTATTGGCTAAGAGTCGTAGATCAATTTGCAACCTGAACTTCAAGATACTAAATATCATAAAAATATCCAAATCACATGACATCGGTCCATCCTTATCTGTGTTTGCTACAACATGTTACACCAAATTGCGAGCCATTCCAATATGTTGGGTGAATTTTGCTTCGAGTTGCCATCTCTGTGGCTTACTGTAAGTCAGCTTCCATCCCCATTTTGTGCGGCTTGAAGTCCCACCTTCGTCCAGGACCGTGGCTGGCAACGACATCCCCGGCCTTGTGGCTGCCTACTGCCTCCCCGAACGCCGCATGTTGGATCGGCCGCACAGCATCCCGGTGAGGTTCGGCACGGTGTGGAGGTGTCGGAGTTTTCGAAAGGGAAAAAAACAAAATCCATTGGTGAATTATCAGTGTGCCTGACTATATAGATCTATGATGATCTATGCAGATCTATGCAATAGGATAGTAATTCACCCTTTTTCACAGAATTGGGGATTTATATACGAATTTATCCATCTTTTAGGCACACTAGCATGGACCCTGGGATAGCCAATTTTGAGTGGAGAACAAGCTTCCAACCCCCGACTTATGGTAGGGTCACCATGGTAATTACCGTGATCCCTATCAATAGGCCATTTGATGCCTGGGGGCATGCCTCGTTTTCAGACCCCTGTTCTCTCTGAACTGAAGGACAAAAAGGAAGGCCCCATAATTTATGGTAATTAAATTAAAACAAACGGCCCTTTTTTCTGGTATCTTTTCCCGAAACCAACCCAATGACTTTCCAAAAGATAAGAAGCTTCCAAATCCATCCCCTTCAGGAACCTCACACAACGGGGCGTGTTGCAGAGACACAAAGCGGCGCCCAGCGACCCTGGTCCAGGAGCATCTATGCGCAAATGCCGGAGTTGGCGACAGATTCCGAGGCAATCCTCGCTGCAACTGGGGATCAAGTGGAGACTACCTAGCGACATGATGGATCAAATTGCTCAGTTCACGTTCGATACACCCATGTGGATTCATTCTTCGTCTATTTGACGAGGGTTTGTAGATCTTTGAAAATCCATTCAAGTACTCTTCTTGCATCCATAATGATCTATTCTCGTCTCTGGTTTGGAAAGCCCATTTGTGTTGTTGTGTTCTTTCCGTTTTCATTGTCTATATGATTATATGAATTATATGATTCTATATGTATCTGTGTGTTTCAGAATTTGACGTAGCAGATTGATTTTCCTCATGTAGCAATGTAATTAAGCAGATTCCATCGTTGAATTCTTGACTTTACGCGCTTGTACTACTGTATCTGATACGATGCCAGTTTTTCTCCCGAACTCGTCTTTTGATTGTGGGAATCCATGGGTAGCCTCTGGTGATATGACATGGTAGAATCCTCCATTCCAGATGTTTTCTTTTCTTCTATTGATGTGTTCCATTGCATGTTCCTCATGTTTGCTGGCTAAATCTCAATTCTTCATGTCATGGCAATGGTCAAACCCTCAGTTTGTCAAGATCCCAAAGTCTTCACTGTCAGACTTCCAAGTCTTCATTCTCAGACACATTGATTCGCAATGGTCAATCTTGAACCTCATTTTCAAACGTGTGTTTCTCAGAATTGGTGGGAACATCTGCAGGAACCCCTCAATACTTAATGGAAAAAAAACGTGGTTTCCTGATTTGTTTCCTTTAACCCAGCCCATTCTGTGTTAGGAATCCATAGCAATCCCATATTCAACTATGTTGTGTGGTGCCCCCCCATGAATTACATTGAATTACTATAGATATCTATAGATTCAGATATACTTACCACAAGTCCTATATATGACTTATGCTGACCAACTTAGCTATCGACCCGCGGCACCATCCCATCTCATGATACTAGGTAGTTGGTTGAAAACGGTCTTCCATTCGTATGGATTAGTTCAAGATCCCCATTAAACTAGGTAGTATAATCCTTTATTCACAGCCATCAAACAGTACATTATCCATTATTACCCCTTATTATCCATTATTATCCAGATGATTAAAGATGATTATCATATATGTTCCCATTGTATAATAGCCCATCAACCATGTTTCATCAACGTCTGCAGTCTCTGGGCCCTGGTGCCCCTCGCGCCCTGCTGCGGCGCATGCTGCTGGCCGCCATGGACAAAGACTTCTTGGAGGTGGGGCTCCACTCAAAACGGCCCGGGTTTTCCGGGGAGCGTTGATGGAGATTTCATCAAACTGTGGATTTCAGAAGTAGAAACTATAAAAAATACTGTATATCATATTATTATTACAGAATTAATATATATATATGTATATGTACATATATACATATTAGTACTGTAATGTATATAAAAAAAAATATATCAGTGGGTGTGTCTGAAATTGAAGGAGTGATCTCCCCATGAAAATTGACCATGTTCCGCCGTCAAAATGATACGCTGCTGACTCTGATGATCCCTTGATTTACATACATAGGGGCACACCCTATTTTTAGTTTAACAGATTGGAAGCTGAGTAATTATATATTTGCTGGGTTTAATGACACAGAAAATAAGGCATGCCATAATTATATATAATTATGATTAATCCGGAACCTTATGAACCTAGTGAAGTATGCTTTCTTCTGTGGTTTCGGCTGCAGTTTTCTCTGAAGTTTCGATCAACCTAGTGACTGAGTGACTTGAACTTTCAACCAAACCGGAATGGACCGAAACCGAAAATGACACCTCCGCTATGTACTGCCAGTGATTCAGTGTGACTCTCTCAGACCTTTATTTTAATCCACCCCCAACTTGGGTACTACTCATTTTTAAACCAGGTCACTTGAATGGTTTAATACTAGACATATGATTTATTTTGCAGAGTGAATCGTACCCTCCCATGTCTGCCTTTTTTTACTGTTTTTTGGGTCAAAATCTAGTCATCCCCCAGAATCAATGTTTTTTGTATTTGGTGCCATAAAACGGGATGGTCGTTTTTCCATAGGCTTGATCCTTTGGTAATCAAACATAGTAAATGGAATTTATGCATGATTTTCTACACCGCTGATAGAGGATTTTCCAGTTAGCCACGTTTGATTACCGGAGGGTAAAACATATGCCCAGGATCAGGAATTGCCATTTGACCACATGTATGTATATAATTGTATATATATATATGTATACATATATGTACACTATATACATTATATGTTCCCTAAATATATGTGATGACATATATTATATGTGTTTTGATATTCCCATTTGGGTTTCAAGTATTCCTGTGGGCTGACCAGGGGCCGCCGGTCCAAGGCGCAGGGTCCCAGTTTATTATCCGAGTCCCTGGCAGATTTGGCCTTCCTCCTGGATCGCAAGGAGTAACTTGCTGAGATCGGGAATAGAGAAGTGGATATCAATGGTTTATGGATGTTTATAGTACATGGTGATTTATATTGGTTTGTGGTAGATAGATATATCTAGAATGGGATTTATACACCAACACATTATGGTTTATATTGGTGTGCTAGATATTATTAGACTTAGATATATCTATAGTGGGATTTATAAACCAACTTGTGACTTGGGGGCCACATTGTATCAAGATGCATTCCAAGTTTCTTGGTAATCCTTGGTGATGTTTTCCTAGAAATTTCCAATGAAACAGAGAGAGGATTTATGATGGAGTTTTTGGAGTTGCAGTGAAACTATCTATCGGTATCGAGGAACCTTAAATTTGGTGTAAGCATGTGGAACAAATCGAAAACAGAGGTGTTCCTAGTTAACGCATGCAGCCTGTGCACTTTGCCACCTTTCAGACCAGGGAAATATATCTGCCGTTGGTTGCAGGAGGAAGCAGTATGCAAGTAGTAGGGGCTCATCAAAAATCATCAAAATAGTTGGCAGTTACGATCCCATTGAAATGTTTGGTCCGCCCATTCATAATATTTGATGGTCATTGGCCCATCATTAGTCATTGTCAATGGCCCACTTATACCCAAAGTGTAGGTACGGTGCCATGCACAGCAGCATTTCTGAGGCCTCAAACACTCAAGCACATTGAAGGGGTACTTCCAATTGAAGTGGCCGAATGTGGCCGACATAACCCTACAATTGGCAGTGAAAACCACGGCGAAAATTGGTGAATATTCCGAACAAGATTGTGCATGTGTAGTCTTGTTCAAGATTTCCCCATGGCAACTCCCGAGATGCACAAGAATGTAATTTCCTGCTAACCTCAGAATCGGAGGTTACCAGATTCATAGGAATTTAACCACAAATGAAGAACTATCAACAATTTGCATTAAGCCATAAAAGATTGAGATTGAACCAGTTTTGACCACTCAAAATGGGGATTCAATCCACATTTAACCATCAGACATTTAGCAATTTAGCCACATCTATCCATCAAAAGTGGTGATTTCATTGTGCAAAATGTGGACTCAATGTGATTTCATCACGATGAAATCAATCTGTTGACGCCCGGCTCAGGTTCATCCCCTTCCACACCCGCAAGACGCGGTGCCGCCGTGGCGGCGCGCCGCACACGGGCAGAGGGACCGGGAAGCGCAGTGGATTCTCCAAGCGCTACTGGATCTGCTGCCTGGCAGCTTCAAAACCGTGGTTGATGAGTCACTTGGGATTTACCCTCTGGTAAACCAACATAGCTATTGAAAATTGCCATTTATAGTTGATTTTCCCATCAAAATATAGTTATGGATAGTTATGGTGATTTTCCATAGTTATGTTAGTTTACCAGAGGGTAGTCATGAAATATATGGTGAGATTTTCCCTGGTGTATCGCTATGATTCGGTTTGGGTAGTATTTAGAAGGCTTTAACCGTCGAAACTGTTTGGCTCTCATGCATTCATGATTTGTTGATGTATATCCTGTGATACCAATAAGATCTAATAAATCTGTTAGTTTATTTGAAAGAAAGGACAAAACAAAATAGTGATTTGATAGTTTATATAGTTGGTAACTGGGGTGTGGGGCCTCAGGATTGGTTTATGGCTGAATTTATGGGTGAGAAGCCACAAAGTAAGCTCCTAACTAAACATAACCTGGCCAAACTTTGGTTGGGATAAGTTGCCCCTACGCCGGAGGAGATCCTAACAGACAGCCGCCACCCAAGGTTGGCCCAACACATTGTACCCCAACACCAAGTGCGGGGCTCAGCGCCGGTGGACACACAGACAAGTCATTCTTTTAGACAGTGAAACACTACCAATTCGCATACTGTACATGATCATGAACGGATTTAAATGGCAATCAACCACTATGATTGTCCCATTATTGATGTCATAGTTCCACATAGTTCCAAGGTCCTTGGACACAGACACATCATACTTCATCATAGTTCCCGGTCGTCACAGGAAGATGGGTTCCCCTCACTGTGACAAAAACGACTGAGCGGCTTCGTTCTCTTGGCGTTCGGGCCATGGAAGTCGCTGGGTGGTTTGAAACATCAGGAACATGAAGAGTATGATGCAACATGATCCAAACATGTTCGTTTCTCTGTTTGGGCCTCTGATTGATCACCCAAAACAGGATTCCTGAGATTGGGAGGTTTGATGACAGTGCTCAACGCTCTTGTTCAACACGTTTGCTCCAAGTTTGGGGAACGACTCCCAAATCACCCATCGTTTTGACGTGGGTCACAGTGCTAGTTCACCTTACACCTTGACACTTCAGCAATGGACTCAGATGCCAGATCGTTTCACGCTGGTTACCTGTGCTGCTCCACAGTGAGATCAGAGGGAATGAACAGAGACAACACAAGAAAATTGGCAAATACAGTAACTCAAACATCATCAAACCATGTCGCTTTATGATTGAGTTTCGTTTCGTTACCATTCGCAGGATCTGTGCATTGAGTTTCGTTTAGCAGGTCAAACACTCAGAGAAACATGTCAAGGGGCACCTCAAAGCTAACCTGCAGCTAGTGTTGGTCACACAGCAGGTCACCGGTGACCGGATGTACATACGATGACCATGCCAGGCAGTTTTCACCACGATGGATTCGTTCGCTGTGAACGTGTTTTCCATGGACGGCTCCCGAGAAAATCCAGGTCTTCAGCGGGTTTGCAGTGTTGGGCAGATGATGTGTGTGTGTGCTTTCCATGTACAGGAGCTGTGATAGCATTTATGCTGTGATAGCATTAATAAATACAGGTTCTATTCTTGATAAGCGAGAACTCGATCGAAGACCAAATTCTTGAGTAGTTTTGCTTCGCTTGTGGCAAGGAGAGACGGAATGAGACGACTAAGTTCTTACATCTTTGCAGTTGTTGCAGTATCTGCAGCAAGGCATCCTTGACATTGTACACTGTAACTGTACACCCTAAAGACAGCAAAGAAGATGCAATATCGTGTATGTATGTGCAACAATTGTTGTAAAAAGACCCCCCATGAGACTTGCATTTTCAAGGACAATACTGTTTTCCCGGGCCCAAGTTTTTGAGGTTCCAGCGAGTTTTTGTTTGACCGAAGAGATATCATTACCCTCCGCGGCATCTCCTTCGCCAATGTCGATCAGCAGCCATGCGTCGGCTCAAACTCAGATCAACACGAAGTCTTTGGACCCAAATTGGGGATTGTCCTCCGCCTCCAAGGGGTGGATGGATAACATCATGGCTGCAGGAGGCCAAAGTTCACCCACCCTTGTTCAATTTTCATTTATCTCCCCAAAAAGGGACATGCCGATCTGAACATCTCTTTGGGCTTTCTGGACTGCGGATCGTTAAGCGGACTTCAATCAATTAATTGTTTGCTTGAAAATTAGGTACCTCATATTCCAATGGATTTTCATATATTCTCATCATTTTGCCCATTCAAACAGCTATTTGGAGGTTTCCCAAACCGGGGGTCCCCCCAAATCATCGAGGTTGAATCTTGAATCGAATCCCTAAATCCCGCTGAAACCCGGCCCCCTTCCCATGTGCTCGTGCCGTTTAGCTGCGCCAAAGCTGCTTGGCGCTGCAGTGGAATTGCGCCACGGCAAATGAGTGGCGATTGGAGCGCCTTTTGCGCGGCAGGCGTCGATACAGCATTTTTCTTATATGAGTAGTGTATAATGGTATAGTTAATCAGTAATGTAGCAAGATAGATGTATATGTGATATAGTCAATTATAGGTTTCATTCCCACTATAATGTTGTAGTTATAGTATGTTAGATAACATGTTCCATTGGAAAACTACCCACGTAGTTGATATTATTTATGAAATGATATTAGGCAATTCCCACTCACTATAATATTAGTATCATAACATCACACATAATCCATATATATATATAATGTTATACCCACTGATAGATATGGGGATGGGTCAAAACCTAGTATGACCATATTTTGGGGAATAAACATGCATTTCGCAGCTATTCTAGGGTACCTAGGGTTTTTCCTAGTTTTTGACTCAAAGCCATATCATGTTCCATCAGAATTGTCCTTTCTCCCCCTTCATTTCATCATCATCATCATCATCATCATCATCATCGTCATCATCACCATCCTCTTGAACACTAAAGAGTCCCTTGAACATTAAAGTTTAACGGGGGTGGGATCTTGATGATACCCTAGAAACATGTTGAAGATTCCATTGAACATTAAAGTTTAATGGGGTTTGGGATTTTGATGATACCCTAGAAACATGTGGAAGATTCCTTTGAACATTAAAGTTTACTGGGGTGTGGGATTTTGACGATACCCTAGAAGCATGTTGAAGATTCCCTTGAACATTAAAGTTTCACGGGGGTGGGGGGTGGGATTTTGATGATGGGGTGGGATTTTGATGATACCCTAGAAACATGTTGAAGATTCCCTTGAACATTAAAGTTTAACGGGGGTGGGATTTTGATGATGCCCTAGAAACATGTGGAAGATTCCTTTGAACATTAAAGTTTAACGGGGGTGGGATCTTGATGATACCCTAGAAACATGTCTAAGATCCCTTAAATGATGTGTGGGCGAACTGTGGAGTTTGCGCCTTTTTTTTACGACTAGAAAAAAGAATGTCACAGAACGTGTAAACGTTTAAACGATACAAACAAGTAGGGCTTGAGAGAAACAAAGCAGCAACACGTGGATATGTTTAGCAGCAAGAAAACATGGTTTTAACCACCAAAACGGGAGGCTTGAACAACACATGATTAAACATTATGTTATCATATGCGGAACGCACCAAACATGGAGGTTCAGCCACTCCAAAGCAAAATTTCAGCAAACAGATTGGGAGTTGAACACTTGAACCAGCATCATCATGGGGATGGAACTTTAAAAAAATGGTTTTGTCCAGCAGAACATGATTGAACCAAACAAATTTCCAAGCGAAATGCCAAACGAAATGATCCAACATGGGAGTATAGCCCCCGAAAACAGGGGGCAATCTTGTTATACCATTTCCAGTAGCAGAAATTGTTTTTCTGGTTT
The DNA here is from genome assembly GCA_003297045.1 of Symbiodinium sp. clade C Y103. NCBI lineage: Eukaryota > Dinophyceae > Suessiales > Symbiodiniaceae > Cladocopium > Cladocopium sp. clade C. Next base: position 56,074 of record BGPT01001141.1, read on the forward strand.
CCATGTGTTTTTGGGAGCATGAACCATGAAACAAAATTCGCTGCTGTACCGAATCTGCATGGTAGTTCTTAGGGCGCAGGAGCTGGTCCTCAAGGGTCGTGACTAGCTGGTGAGACCAACCCGATGGAACCCGATGGAACCCTTGGACATGGGGCCACCATGTTTAAGAATTCCAGGCTTTAATTTGTGGGTTGCTCACTATTGTTGAATCTTCATGTTGAGCGAAATCCCGAATTTCCCGTTTAAATCATGAGTTGCACAGTTCATTGATGAACCCAGTGAGAAACACATTTGGGTTTGTTTGAAAATAGGCCAACCAAAAAAATCCAGTCGTTCATCATTTTCCCCATGAAATGGTCCTTATAATTATATATGTATATACCCTCTGGTAAATCAACATAGCCATAGCTATTGAACATGGCCATTTATAGTTGATTTACCCATTAAAAACGGTGATTTTCAATAGTTATGTTAAATAACAAGAGGGTACTCGGTTTGTCAAAAAACACTATTCTGTTATATTTTGTTTCTATAAAATCATTGTTATTTTTGGTGACCTTATTGTGATCCTGGAGGTCAACGGGCTTCCGCCTTTCCAGTACGTTGCTGGTCCATCCGCTTGAAATAAAAACATGGCCGCGGGGACGTGAAGGGAGCTGTGAAGGGAGCTATACTATGGCTGTATCCACACTGGGGTGATTGTGATGAAGATAACCATGGTACTTATACCTCCATATGTTTTGATATTACCCCTGTAACTGTGCGTATATATGTAAATATATGTAAATCCAATTATAGCTAGAACTGCACCCCCAAGTACGAGCAATCGGGAGCCAAGAAACTACGAATTCAGTTTCCCAAGCGCATGATAGACGACAAAAGAGGTGAATGTCATGAAACCAACACTGCTATTGTTCCTGGGTGTTTTGAGCGGCAAACAGAGGGGATATCAGCAGGAATTGGGTTGTAAATTTGGCTGCTTGGTGCTTGCAAGTCATATGTTTGTTATGTTTATCCCCACTCCAAGTGATGCATCAAAGTTATATTTGTTTCTGGGGGGGGTGTCAAAAATCATTAACCACTTTTGAATTGGCAATGAGTAGTAATGTGGGTAAAACAATAATAAACTACCTATTTTGGAATGGTTTATACCACCCATTTATGGTGATTTGGGGGATGGTTTATTATTGTTTTACCAACATTACTGATGTTCAACCATCCGATTCCCCGGTCAGGACCGGGGAGAGGAGTCTCCAGGAGAACGTGACGTGAGGATCTCAGCTTGAGTGGCCTGTTTTTCACCGAAACAATGGGAACTGACCGAGCAAAAAAAGGGTGAGTTATATGATACCGGGTATCAACAGTTTGTTACACCGAATTCCTGAAGATGGAAGAAGGGACACCAATTGAGATTTCACCATGAAGCAAGGGGATTGACGAAAAAAACGGCGATTTCAGATAGAAGCTATGGCGACTTGACGAAGAATGTGGCTTCAATCTGAAATTTGACTGTAGGGAACAAGAATTCAGTAATGAGCCAACAAAAGCTGGGATATGCACCCCAAGAGACGATTTTCATTGGTTAGAGAGCAACATGTTTGTTTTTCACATGTGCCATGGTTTCAATAGGGGGGGGATGGTCATCAATCCCTTCACAGCGGGGGTTAATATACCTATTGGAGGGAATCCCAAAGACTGGGGCGGCCCCTGGTTTGGGTCGCCAAGGTGATACCCAAAGAGCCAGGACCAGAGCAGGCTGGCATCGATCCACAGCAACTATGTGTATGTACTGTTTGTTCTTTTAAATTGAATGGTGGCACTGTGCAAATGGTAAGCATTTCATGGCATTTCTTCTTGTGTATGCCATTCGCAACTCAACCACGAAGCGATTGAGTGCGAATTCCAAGGCAGTGAGAGTACATAAATGGTCGGAACCTTCTTCCAGAAAGAACTATATGGCTGCAGCTCAAAATGTAAGGTCACGATCCATACCCCGGACCAGAGATTGAATTCATTTGAGACCATTTGTGTAACTCCTTCGTTCCATACGTCCGGATCACCGCGTACCGTTCCATACCTGTTTTTTGAGCCATAGCCATATAGAGATTGGTTGTAGCAAGTTCAGCTCAGGTTCTGGATTCTGCTTCTTTAGCTCGCAACCTTGCAAATGCTGTCACATTAATTTCAGGGGAAGAGCAGCTACAGCGGAGTACAGGGTTCAGAAGCTTTACGCAGTATCTCATCCTGCCTGTGAACAGACGGTCTTACACAAAGTATATATAGGCCTATCTATGTTTGATAGAGCTTGGTGGAGAAGGCCATAGATGTTGAAGAAAACATTGAATCTCTGCGGCCAGTCACGTTGGCCCCAAAAGAGATCTCGAGGTGACGTTGCCGGCCACATCAGCCGACCTCCACATGCCTAGTGATGGAAAAATGTCAGGAGCTCAGTGTTTTCCGCATCTCCAAAATGTTGACTTTCAATGGAAAGAAATCCATAGAAAAGGGCAATTTTAATGCAACCAATGATGCTAAAACATGTTTTCAGACAAATCAGACTAGTGAATGCATAAACGGTCCTTTACATTTGTTTTGCACGGTGATTGGCAAGCATTGCCAAGAAAAAAGTGGTTATGTATATATAATACTATACTACTGATATATAGTTTGGTGCTGAAGTTTAAAACATTTTCCTCGCATGTGATGTCAGCTGCTCGGTGCTGAATTTTCAATCCTTCGCCTAGTGGCACTTGCAGGCCCATTCAAGCAGAGTAAGTTAGTCACGTCGGTGACGATGGGTTGAAGATTAAAAAAAATACAGCTGGCATCATGCATCAACACACCTTTTTGTGATTTGATGGTTCCAATAATTCCGCATCAAATGTGGTTCTAAGTAACAGAACAGGCAAACTAAAAACATGTTTTGAGACAGCACAGAGTACATTTGTGTGTATAGATTATATGTGTGTATAATATGTTGATGCATACACTTACGTATACATGATATGTAATATGTATATGTTTATATGTACAAATATATGTATGTAAATATAATATATATATATATATATGCAGGACAATTGATAATTTTCAGGTTTCATGGTCTGTTGGTAACAATTGGTAGCATCCCACCCGCTTGTTGAGCGTATTGTTCGGATCAGTGCCAAACAAGACATCGTTTCTGTGTTCAAAACTCCATACTGGAACGATCGGTGGAGTGAGTTAAAGCTCTTCCAACCACCATTGTCATTGTTTGTTGTAGTGGGTTGGGAGCCCATTACATGATGGTTCAAAGGAGATGGTTTATGAAAGCAAAATTACAGATGTTTATTAGTAATGCAACATAGCTATGGAGAATCATCACCATGTTCAATAGTCATACAAAAGTTGGTCCTTTTCCATAGCTATGTTACTGTTAGATTGCATGCGGATCCTCTCCCCCATTTTTTTTGGGGGCCTATATAAATAGGCCCCCTGAAGACATGGCCTGAGGTTTCAAGTTCTGCGGAACATTGCCGACGAGGACCAGAAAAAAAAAACGGCCTTGATCGGTGTGATCTTTGTTGATGAGTATAATGGGGATTATAACCATCATCATAACCATCATGATGTAAAGCTGGTTCCTCCATTTCGGTCCACCATTAGTTCGATGAGTTTCCCAGCTGTAAACCTCCATTGAGTGCGGTGATTTCCAGGCTTGATTACCAAAGGGTCAAGTCCCCGCACCCCGAATCTTCAACAAACCTTCGGAAATCAGCAGGTTTTAATAAGCTCAAAAGGGTCGTGAAGATCGGGGAAGATTGGGGAACACAATAAGTACATGGATGATCGTTTCATATGATCGTTGTTTTTTTTGACAACTAAAACAAATAAACCACCACGTACCATGACAATAGACTACTTGCCCTAAGAATCATGGATTATTTAAGATCTGCTGCGAGAGGAGCAACCACAACTGGATACACATTGATTTGGTTCTCAGATTCTTGGGTCAATCTAGCCAATGAATTCAACAGAGATAATAATTGTCCAACTTAAGACGATTCAATGATGGCCAAGATTGGCCAGGATAGGCCTTCCAAAGTTGCCTGTGGTTTGTCACATCATGCATCGCAGATGCCCGCAATCGTGAAGCAAATGGCCGAGAAGACCCAGGTGCAGGGCGCGAAGGGGTCTTGGAGGTTCAGGAAGTGGTTTGGATTCTGAAAGGGGCCCAGTTTGATGATTTTCCCACGTCAATCTCCATTTTTAGTGGATTTGTCATGATGTTTCCACGATTTTCCCATGTAACCCTTCATTTTCGTCGGGGATTTTTCCAAGATGTCCTTCCCATTGCGATGCTAGGTCTTGGTGACACGCGTGGACCATGAGCATGCGGAGCGCTTAGCCCGGGAGGCTGTGCCTGCGTGTGCGATCCGCCTGGGTATGTAGGTGATGGTATGTATTTGTATGTGGATATTTGTGCGAATATATTGGTATAGGTGCAGGTGTCATCATCCAATTTTGGAGAAGTGATGAAGGATCTAATTTGTGAGCCTTGCATGTATTCCAACACTGTTAGTCGGGGGAAAGTAGCTCATTGCTTTTGACAGAGATGGAAGGAGACCAGCAATCCCCAATGTTTTTTTTTGTTTTTTCAGAGAAGGTGAAACCACCAAGCACTCTGCTATTGGACTGAGGTCATAAATGCACGTGTTTGTTTTTGTCTGCTACAATTTACTATGATGATATGATGATGTTTGGTGGGAGCTCATCATTGTAGCGGTACGAGCAGCCTTCCTTTGCCTTGGGTCAGAATGCTACGAGCGGCTAAAGTGGGCGAGTGCATGGTTTCTTGAATTTGTTTGTGGTTAAGGTAACAACTGACCGCAAGGTATCATTGGTGCATGTGATTCCAGTCATTGTTCTCCAATGGGTGCGAAGCATCAAGCAGTCAGTGATAGGGCATGATTGTTTGTTCAATCATTGTTGAGCTCTTTTTACATCTTTTTACCAACTGATTTAAAACTATTCAAAATATGTCAGCCAAGTAAGATGCTTCATGTTGATGCACCACAACAAGATGAGACCGGGATTTGCCCAAACTTCATGGACCCGCCTAGTTACCAGCAACTCAGTACCACAATGATCATCCCAGCAACTAGTTACCAACATAGAGTTCATCCTGCCATCATGATCATCCCAGCAACTCAGTACCACAAAACATGCTTTGTATCCTCAAAGACTTGTTTGAACAACATTCTATCCACTTTCTGACTTTGAAACAAGTCAGCAAGTTCCCTTGTGACAATTCATCTTATTTCAAACTCTGAAAAACCATAGAAATGGGATGATCATCTCCGATGACTTTCATATTAGTACATATTAATACATATTAATACCAAGGTTTCAGTGTTGAAGTCCCACCACCGTGACCATACCTTGACCGGATGCTGCGCCAGTGCTGCCTGGAACCTGCCAGGCTCATGTGGAAGAAACCTTGAGCAACTTGAGTCGTAAGGTTCCGGCAGCCGCCACGGAGTGGAAGGACTTGAGTCGTGCTGTAGGTAGTGGGCTTATTAACCAATTGAAAACGGGGGGGGGGGGCACGGGGCACATTGCACTACATGATGGTACTATGACTATAATAGCGCCTATAGTAGCAGGTAATTTGAGTTTATAATATAAGATGAGTCCTTTAGGAGTTACACAATTATGATGCTCCATGTGTATATAGTAAGCACCAGAACAATAAGAAAGCTAACTATCATTATGTTGCTAGGATTTTACGAATACACTGATACAACTATACCATATAGCATCATATAGCTCGAATATGAGCACCGTGGGTACTAGCAATCCTATCTCTAATTATAACCTTCCCCAGCTACTCGTACAAGGTTTGCATTCTGTGTCTAGCCGGCTATAAACCACTTGCAAATTGGGATGCACGTTCAAGGAGGGAGCAGTAAGTATGGGATGTTCAATTCAGTATCCATGTTTGAGCGGCTACAGCCTTGTGAGTGAATTCAAAAATCCGGATACACCCAAATTGGGTTTATCATCAGTCCAAGTCAAATTGCCATGTTACAATGTTGAGGTAATTAGATATTATATATATTATATGTAGATACTTAATGATACTTACATACATAACTACTTGTATATATATATATACAAATACCCAAGTTGTCTACTTGCTCCTAGTGCTTTTGACAAAGCAGAGGGTCTGCACAGCAAGCCGCGCTTTCACTTGAGAACCCCGGTAGCTGCTAGGCTGAGCAGGGTTGCCATGATCAACCTGCCTACACAAATTTAAACGCGCTAAAGTGGAGTACTCAGACTCCAATACCCGGTAGATAGCCAATTAATTTAAACGGTATGAGACACTATCTTTTGGGATGGTGCAGTACTGAACATGAGCAGTCATGGTTTGGTCTACTGGTGCCCCATTTAGGTCCCGTTGCAAATATGTGAGTGGTAAAATGTCCATGTTGATTGGTGAAATAATCTTGGCTGGTTTAGTTCCCTTGGTTGCTGGTCAATATCGTTATTTTTGTTGGCTCAATCATCTCAATTGTTCCCATGTTTGAGCAGTTTCATGGCCAATATGGCTTTGCCTAAATATTTTGGGAAAACCGCATTCTGTTGTGTAGCTCAAAACTTCAGTTTCACCATTTTTGGGACAAAACTATTCTTGTGATTGCTGGTTTTATTGGTCATTTTCCAATTTTCTATAATCTTTATCCCACATCTATATAATATTCTTGACGTTCTTCCTACTTGAACCCGATATGTCCCCAATATGTTTGGTGGTCTGATACTCCATTTTCATGGTTACAGGCCGGTTTTCAGACATACCCCAACTTCATCCAATTTCCATATCGAGTTGGTTAGTGACATGACCGATATCGCCATCAATTATCACCGAATTGGTTGGTGCTTCAATCCTCATTTTTATGCTTACCCTCTGGTAAACTAACATAGCTATTGAAAATTGCTATTTATTGTGGATTTTTCCATCAAAAATGGTGATTTTCTATAGTTATGTTAGTTTACCAGAGGGTAGACACGCATCAATCTTCCCGTTTCTTCCCGTGGCATCGGCGAACGCGGTGCCGCCAGGTGGAAGACGCATTGTTTGCGGCTGGACGAGGTGTGGACAGTCGTCATGCCTTGGATGATGACTGGGGTACCTCCATGGACTTTTTCTTAACCTCCATTGGAAGGTTCCTAAAATGGAGGACCCAAAAATGGATGGTTTATAATGGAAAATCCTATTCAAATGGATGACTTGGGGGTACCCCTATTTTAGGAAACCTCCATATTTATTTTTTATTTTTGCAGTAACCGCACAAGTAATGTATGATTGATTAATTGCGTATGGAACATCTTACAACATAACTATGTTGTACAGATTGTTTTTGTCATTTTCCCTGGTTGCTTTTCTCCTATTTATTTAAGTACAGTATGTAGATGTCCTTCAAACCCATCTGGCGGAGCCAAAGGATCAGGGTGACAGGTCTGGCGGTCAGTCAGGCAACGATTGGAAGTTGCCAAATTGGTCGACCCAGGTGGGACTCCTTCAAAAACATGGACAATTGGCAATCGATAAATTTCACCAAGAAAAGTGGAAAACAAAAAGAAACATAAAAGAAACACAATTGGGATTTCACTAATGAAACAACCCGGTATTTCCAAAAGAGATGTTTGGTTTACCACTGAGTAAGGCACCATTTGGATCCATTTGGGACGCCTGCTGGGAACTTGTTTGTTGGGGTTGACAATCTCAAAGATCACTTTCTGGTGGTTAGAGTAAAATTAAGGAACCTGGCTCAGGATTCAACCAGCTACTCTCATCGAAAATCTCTGGGAACCCATACGGATCACCTGCTCTGAGCACAGCAGTAACTCAACAAAGACAACCAAGTGAGGCTGTGACTTGGAAGCGGCAATCCGCAGATGAATCCACCCAATCCACCAGTGAGGTATTGGCTTGTTTTCTTCCTATCTCTCTATACATATACACACATATCATTACATGTACGCTGCAACCCTGACGTTTGACCATGTCTGAAGATAAGTTGATGTTACTACTCCAAACCACATATTTGCCAGAGGGGGTGGCGGATTTTTATCCCCTATTGAGATAAGTTTATATTACTACCCCAATCCACATATTTGCCAGAGGGGGCGGTGGATTTTTATCCCTTGTGAATATATAAGTTGATGTTACTACCCCAATCCACATATTTGCCAGAGGGGGTGGGGGATTATCCCTGATTAAGATAAGTTGATGTTACTACTCCAATCCACATATTTGCTTTTATCCCCTATTAAGATAAGTTGATATTACTACCCCAATCCACATATTTGCCAGAGGGGGTGGTGGATTTTATACCCTATTGAGATAAGTTGATGTTGCTACCATGTTGGGTGTGGTCAAACGTCCGGGTTGGGGCGAACATAGTATAAGGATGACATGAAAATTATATATATAATTATATATATACACAATTATACGTATCATTGTATAAATATATATATATAGATATCATAACATAATATTACATATGTATGTAATTGTATATATATATATATACATGGATGTATCACTACGTATCATTATGTATATATATATATAATATATGCACAATCAATTGCATCGCTACTTGGTTCCATGGCTTACCATTGCCCTGTGCCGGTTTTCAGGTCGAGTGGATGACCGGGATGACCTACCAATCAGGCGACCCCGACCTGATTCCATAAATGCGGTGACTTCACTGACTTACCCTCTGGTAAACTAACATAGCTATTGACAATGGCCATTTATACTGGATTTTCCCATTAAAAATGGTGATTTTCCATAGCTATGTTAGTTTACCAGAGGGTATATCTGGTATTTGGGGCCAAAACTGTGGTTGGTTGGGACCCTGAGGAAACTAAAAAAAGTGGACAGCTGTTGTTGAAACTTTCTTGATAGATGTGTTTTTTTTGTTTTTTCGATGGCTTCCACGGCTGTCTTGTGAGAACTGGAACTGTCATTTTAAACCCTGTGAAGTCAAAACGCTGAGTTGTGAGGAGAAGTGAACTGAGGATGTCAAGATAATAGGAACAGCGAGATTGACTGTTGGGGGATGAATGCAATCACATCCCCCTAATATAAGACACCCCCAAAATGGTCCCCAAAACCATGGTTTATTGGGAGGTGTTGAATATTGGGAGGATGGGACTTATCACATAATGTTCGCAGATATTGATCGGTTGACAGTTGATAGTCAATCTTGAAAGGACTGAACAAGGGAATTCCAATTGACCCCAAGAGACACTGCGAGCATCCCGGTTCCTACCATTTGTGGGGTGATATTTGTGGGTCACCTGTTGAGACCCATCAAGGCACAAATTTTAGTCATGCCAGTATTGGGTTACCCGATCACTTGACTGCCTCATCATGGTCATGTTCAAGTTTGTCTCTGTGGATATATAGCTTTTGAGTGGGTTATAGTTATAGCATGTTAGAGCACCTTGTACGTGCGATATTTGGGATATACTTTGCTTATGTACCACCAATTTTGATGCAGACCCTACGTGAATGAGAGGGATGCTTCCGCAGATTGTTGCACAGATGCAGTGTTGGAAAACTGGCACTTAAGCATTGGCCAAACTGCTCTGGATTGTACTATCCGTGGGACATAAAATACCATCCTCCATCCCTCAGGACTCAGGATGATCCGGGGTCTCAGTTTTGTTTTTGTTTTTTGGAACTAACCAAGTATGAACTCCCACAATCAATCCACAAGAAACTGGAATTGCAACAGTCTCCGGGGCTGAAATTCCATCGCAGTCATCAACTTGTACAGCTTTGTTGTTTTCTGACGTCTTTGACTTCGTGAACTCGTTGAACAAATCTATACAAATCTAGGCAGTGGCCAAACCCACTGATGCTGATTTGGGAGTGTCCAGTGGAGAACATTCACGGGGGACGGTGGCTTCAATGATTCATCTTTTTGATCTATAAAGATGATGCCAGCTCACCGCATCCAATGTATTCTGTGAGATGCTGTGAAATGCTGTGAAACACAAATCGCACTTTTGCTTTAGCGCTACCTCGACCATTCTTGAACCTATCCTTGTCTCCGATCCAACCTGATCAAACTGGCTCGCAAGTGGTGGTGTGTATCAACATTTTGGGGTAAAATAAGGCTGCGTTGAGCCTGTTTTTTTGGTACAATCAAAGTTCCCACTTAGAGAAATGGGTCAAACCATGTTGAATCTACAAAACATCGCGAGGAACGATATTGTAGAGCATGTTTTTTTGGCTGAACTACGATTTGTGTAGGAAAATGTGGGTTTCTCTGAAAATAGGATGCCCCTATAATATATCAATCCATTGGTTAATCACAATTTTCCTTGTTAGAATTCTCATAAATTGGGCTATACAACATGTTCAGACCCACCCAAACATCATATCACGTTAGTTGGTGATATCCCGTCACATGTTCCCATGAATGTGCTACCAAATCACCATTTTTCATGGTGAATTGGGTCAACTAACATAGATATATGGAAAACGCATGGTTTCACGTTTGGAAACTGATCTACACATGTTTTTTTTCCACATTTGTGTCAGTTGAAGGGTAAATCCACGATCCCAGCTATGAACCTCCATTCATCATGGATTTTCCGATATTTTCCCATCAAATCCCATGGAAACATAGAATCCCATTGTTTCTTGAGGGAAAATCATGGAAAATCCACATTTTTCATCGGGCTCCACGTGCAGCGCAAAATGGTCGCCTCAGGGGTCTGCCGGGTCTACCGGCTCTGACCAGCGGGCGCACAACTGCGGCTCCAGCAAGGGGTCCCAGGGGTCTCAGGGTCGGGAGACGCCAAATTTCACACGGAACCTGAAGTACCAGTTGTTAAGATTTAATTTGGGCATGAACAATTGGTCCATTTTCTTGATGTTCCTCGATGATAAACTTATGAATCTATATTAAAACATGGCGGTTTTCCGTTGTTATGTAACAAGTACCAGAGGGCAACCAACGAAAATGGCGGTACAAAGATCTGGATGATGAATGATGGGTATGAACCAACTGTATAATGGTGAATATGAACGGGCTTAATTATAGCCAATGAAAACGATGCATGAAGCAGCAGCAAATGGGATGATCGATGATGTATTTGGATAGATTATTACATTTACCTCGCACCGCGGCGTCGCGACGTAAATGATGTAAAACTAAATGTAGCTATCCCAATTTGGCCGTAAAAGTAATTTGATGTTGGTAGATTATCATGATTCACCCAGATTTTTTTTTTTACTACAGGATATGATATACATGGCCCTTCCTGGGTTTCCGGTGAAAATTGCCGGGGCAATTGAAGTTGGCTATGTGATAAGTTGGGATTGGGATAAACTTGGAACCACCAAGCCCTCAGAGCCCTAGGGAATATTGCCCACGTAACATTGGATTTAACCAACAAAATAGAGATCATGAACCAGCAACAATGATTCTGCTTACCCTCGTGTAAACTAACAGAGACGTGGAACACCCACAAGTTCTGGATCATTTTCCGAACGGGAAACGATGGGGTGCTCCGCATCTATGTTACATTTTGGTTACATGGAAATTTGATCCACCAGAGGTGGAATGTTGTGGCCGTGGGGATGGGCTAATATCAAGCAACAAAGACAAGGTGGTGCCCCCAAGATAGCGGGGGTTATAAACCAACTTATAACTGAGGATATTAAACTACATGCACATGCGGTAGCATGTGTATATAAGCAGTGAACGGAAAGTTGGGGCCTTCATATTCAATGTTTTTTTCCCAAAATGGTGATGCCAGTTATCGGTCCAGCACCCCATGTTTGACTACTGGAGGGTACCTTTTTCACTTCTGTGACCACCCTGAAACCGGCTATAGCTTCACTTTCTTTACTTAAGAGCATAGATTGTCAGTTTGCACCACATTTTCTCACTGCGTAAAGATACATGACACTGATCTTGACACTGCCGGTCGATGAACGTATTGTGTTCGAGGGGTTTTCAGCATAGACGCCTCAGTTTGCCAAACAATCCAGTGGAAACGGGTCCACAGGTTTCACCCAGATACACAGTTCGATGAAGTTGTTGTAGTTTGTTCATGAGAACAAGAGAAATGACTTACATGTGCTTAGTAGGGAATGGGGGAATGGAATGATTATTAATGGTTATTATGGGTCATTCCCCCATTCCCTACTAAGCACCAGTAAGATGAACATGTGGGCGCATGTTGTTTTTTCTCTGGGATACTCAAAATGAATCCCTCTACAGCAACACAGATCTTGAAACACCCACCCACGGGGGATGCCTGGTCTTGGCTCAAGTCTTAGCTGGCAGCTGGTCCCTCCCCAAACGGGGTGACATTTCCGGCACTGCCAGCACCACAATGCTAGGAAAAATCATGGCTGTGGAGGGAAAATCTATATGAAACCATAGGAAACTCCTTGATTTAGAAGTACAGTAAAACCCATGCTTTCCTGTACATCATCTCCCTTGAACATTGAACCAATCCATGGAATTGACACCATCAAGACGCTTGGCATCCCGGAGAGTTGTTTTTGTTTCCGTTGCCTCCCATTTTGGGTTTTGCCCCGGTCGCGGCCAAGCCGAACGAAAGCTCGGGGCTGTGCTTAGACTGAGTGCGTCAGCAAACAGACGACACATTGATCCTTTGAACGAGGAATTTCAGCAATACGGATGCATATTGTGATTTATTTATATTTATTGTCAATTTCCATCAATTTCAATATCAGTGAGTGCACCACCCTTGCCAACACGGATACGGGTCGATTGGCTGCTCAATTCTTAGCCCAAGTTTGGTCTATCATATAGCTGTGGACTAGATAATGGAGCCAAAATACCATCTTGGACCCACAATTGGATTAAATTTGGTATTGGGTAAGGATTAGATTAGATCTTGGATTAGATATTTGGACCCACAATTGGCTCATTGTAAAAGCAGCAAAAACCTTAAAGGATCTTAAAGGTTTGCTAGTGAATCGCTTCCTAGGTTGTTGAGATGATCAGCTTCGATTTCTCAAGTCGTTGTCCATTGTTGCTTAGGACTTGTAGTATGCAGTGTCACGTCGGATGATTTATTGTTTTTGGTTTACCCTCTGGTAAACGTTTACAGTTTGCGAACTTGAAAATGGCCATTGAAATCGTGGATTTTTCCCATTAAATCATGGTGATTTTCCAGTTCGCAAACTGAAAAAGTTTTTACCAGAGGGTCGTGTTTGTTTCAAGCATCCCACAGTATCAAGCTTGTTACCATGGAAGCCATAGATTAAATGGAAGCCATGGATTATTGTTGACGTATCAAAAAGATTCAAAAAGAGACGTGATTTTTGTCGTAGCTATGCAAGAATTTGCAAGAGGGAAAGTAAATCAGTTGATGCAGATTCATAATATTGATACAAACTATAGCCTATACCAAGTGCATTGATACACAAGCTACACAGGGCCAGATGCCTAAAATCTATATAGATATATATGATGATCCGTGAATAGTTGGCAAGTAAAGCTGATGAAGGGATCTTCCAGTAAAGTCATGCAGAGATGTTGCAGTCTTTCCTTTAGGTATCTATTACGAAGACCATCATACATTGCCCAACCTGCACTGCTGTGCAAACAAATACTCCAAAAGTTGCGCTGCGACGTACTCATTCTTCAGTAGCACTGCCTGGACTAGCTAGACGTGCCATGGGACAATGCTGTGGAACAGGCTGGGAGCAATTCTTGTGACATACGACCTGCTATGCTTCCATGAGGTTCTGACTGTTGACTAGCTATGACAAACGACCTTTAGCAAAAAAAAATACATGTGGGGATAGGTCAAAACCCATTATCACAATATTTATTGGGAATCAACACCACTAACTAGCTATTCTAGGGTACTTAGGATACCTAGGTTTTGACCCACAACCATGTAGCATAGATGATGGCTATTAGATGTTGACATATGTTAATATGATATGGGGGTGTTTAAGTTTATTCCGGACCTCCGAGATAGTCTGACTGGGCGAGTTTGATTGGTACAGTTAAAGCCAAAGCCCTGAAGCCAGTTCTTTTTATGGTTATAAATATGGTGATCATTTCATAAACGGGGTGACTTACTAAGATGTAAGCGGTATTTCGGGCTCTCATAGTGACCCCAACCGCTTGTTTCAGTTGAGTTGGCTATCAGGATTCAATATAAGTCCTTTGCCGCTGGGGGTGTGTTTGGGAGGTCCTGATGTTGGCAGTTGTTGCGCACACAGCCGTGAAATAGATGCGCAACTTTGGAATTGTATTCAAACTCATGGCATTGTGTCACATTTATATATGTACATATGATATGTACCTGAACCCTCCAATGGGGTCACTTTTGACCCATGACCGTCAAATTTTAGGTCGGACCTAAAATTTTAGGTCGGAACTAAAATTTTAGTTCAGATTGTTAGTGATACTCAAATTTTAGGTCGCAAGAAAAACAGAACAAGAACATCGAAAAATTGACATGGCCTACACTGAAATCAAACACAACGGTTGTTTGCACTATGGAAATGCCCAAAAACAAGGTGGCATTGACCCAAACAAGACTTTGATTGGCTATTTGTGGACAATCTACATTACGCAGCCCAGTTTGCAGTTGCCCGGTAATTCTATTAAACCCAGTGGATACAATGCCAGGGTTATGATTTGACAAATAGACACATGCGTTTGCAAAATGTGAGCAAAACAGGATCGAAACTTTAAAAGGTCGAAACCCCACAAAAGAGAACACCCTTATGCCCAACAGTCACAATTGTCACCTTCGCTGTTGTACTGTACATTTTTTCCTTGTCCGAAAACATTGACTACATTGACATGTCCGATTGTTTTCTTGCAAGCATGGTGACATTTAGTTTCCTGTTGAACTTACGAATTCTCTAAAAAGTATGTTTGTGCTTATTTCATTCTATGAAAGCCCATGCATTTTGCGCCTGGTCTGGTCTGGTTTCCGGGCTTTGCAAGTTCCACCCACTTTTTTAACATTTTTAGCGTTGCTGCTTGTGTGAGAATGTTCCTGCCCTAGATCCCTGCGAGGCAACGTTGCATCCCTTTGCCTCTGCATTTGCATATATATTTTATAATATAAATATGTACGGCTATGCTCATGTGTGCCACTATGAGTGTATGTTCATTCAATCTGCATTGCCAATTGTTTTACTAGCTTGCATCCCCTCCATCCATCTTCATCCATTGTTTCTTCCAACCTGCCCAAACTTGACGCCAACTATGTTTGTTGTACGCGGGCTGTTCATCTTTGCATTTGTTGGGTTTTCGTATCTTTCCTGTGCGGACTGTTTTTATTATCAGCCTCATGGCTCGAGACTTTTTGTTTCGGATTTTGATATCTTCTGCTACTTGAGCTGTTCTTCATAGAAACCAATAACCAACTCCACTGTTTCAGACAGTGCCTGTCTTGTGTCCTGGGCATGTGCAATTAGTTTGCCACATATGCCTTGTGGGGAAGAAAAGGGCTCCGGAAAAAAACTACCAGAATCTCGGATACCAAGAAAGCAAAAAGTGAGAGGCATTGGCATTTATGGGCAAAATTAGCTGTCAAATGTCAAACTCAAATGAGCCGGGCCACTCATCGCTATATGCTTATACTTGCTGATCTTTTTGAGACCACATGCACCCAACTGGTTCAACAAGCGCACTTTGTTGTATACTGTACAAAAGTTATTTTTTGGGAATCAATCAAGTTCGACGGACAACAAATCATATACATCCAGGGAAATGGCGGCAGCCTCCAGAGGGTAGGTCACCGAAGTGAGGACATTGACTAAACATGCTAAACACTGATAAACAATGCCTCCGAAGCAATTGTCGACTAAGATAATCACTAATTACAATAGAATTCGGCAAAACATAAAATTGTGAAAATGTGTTGAAGGTGACGTTTTGGTAGTTATATAGTTATTTAGTGTTTTTTTGGCCACAGTAAGATGAAATGTGCGGGAAAGAGCTGGTGCAAGTTTCAGGGATTGTCCTTGGTTTTGCGCAAAGTCAAAGGAAGGTGGCTTTGGCAGTAGGTAAAGAGATGCAAAGTGCATTGTTGAGGTTGGAAGTTAAGTTAAGGACAAGCGCCTTTTTTGCAACCTGAACTATTCGTTTTGCAAGTGCATGAGGCCATACTTAGTTGACCAGAACTGACCGGACAATATTTAAGATAGCAGCGACGATTACAAAACTGTCCAAGAGCACATTAATTTAGTCAATGAAGAGAACCAAGCTGGGAAACCTGTTGAAAGTAGCCTTGAAACAAGAAAACAAATTACGTTTTGTCAGCTTCTGCACCTATACATTCCAGTGTGCTTCCTAGATGATTTCACTAACACGTGAGCTAAACCCTGACAAGGCCAGCTGTGCTGCCGTTCTTTGGTGATCGGTCCCTTTTGCCCCTAACCCTGCTTCTTACATTGGCAAACCAAGAACCACTCCAGCCAAACAAGAGATGGGCACGGAAGTCTTACACTTTTGCGGGCCAAATTTTCCACTTTCTGAGCGGCATTGCTGCCCAAGCCAGACCCAAAGGAACTGGTGAAACGATTTGACTATGGTTTCCTTTTCAGAGTTTGATTGCTTTGGTTAAAATACGCTTGACCAAAAAATGCAACAAAAAAGTTCAAAACTCATTTCCTGTCCCAAAGGTGCGCATAAGGCAATAAAAACAAAACAACGACAGCAAAGTGCCCGAAAAAGCCGCGCAAACATGGGTTAAAAGCCCAGAATGCGCGTAAGAAAACCAAGAATGCATAAGAAAATCTAGCCGCTCCAAACAAAGCCAAGAATTTGCGTAAGAAAGCCAAGAATTTGCGTAAGAATGCGTAAGAATGCGTAAGAAAATTTTACCCACTCCAAATGCACGATTTTGGATATTTGTATATATGTGTGTATTTTTAGAGAGCTCAATTCTGTTTTCTTTCGAGTTGATATTGTGCTCTGTTTCAAACCAGGTCAAATTATTTCAAATTGCAGGAGCTTCAACATTGGAGAGCCTTTCGAGTGGGGCAAGTCTCATTTCGAGTGCGGTAACGTGTGTCACCAAGATGCCACATCCATATAGGCCGGCCTAAAACTACTTTGGACTTTATCCCTTCCAGGATTTGCAACGGGGGTTTAAGAAACCACGGACTGCCAACCTGAACCAAAAAAACAGTGCCAAAGTTGAGCAAAATTAATCCTCTCCTTTTTTTCCCCTGCCTGTTTTCGTGCCTTGCAGGCTCATGTACTAAGCTCTCATCTAATTGGAACATGCACGCTCGCTCGCAGCACCAAGAGACTGACA
>BGPT01001141.1:76503-147949 GCA_003297045.1 Symbiodinium sp. clade C Y103
TTTGAGATGCGTCATCCATACCCTATCATGCTCATGTCGGTGGCAATTCTTGATCATCAATTCGTGAATTTGTTTCCGGATACGAGTAGTCTTGTCATGGAATGGATCCGGGGGTGACAGGAACGGTTTCTTCTCAAATTCGGGAACCTTACCCCTAGAAGACACAATATCTTGACCAGAGATTTCATTAAGCATGTCATGAAACATGTTAGTAATATGGTCCCACAACCCATCCACATCAAAATTCTGAGCAGAAGTCAACAGTAATGGTAAATATTTGTGAAAAATGGGTAAACATTGGTTTTCCCTTTCATTCCAAGCTTCGGGGTTTGAAGGTTTCCCAGGAAGGACCCAATTGGGGGTGAACTTTAAACCCATCACAAATTCGTGGAAGACTTCACAATTGAACGTGAGTGATAAAGGGCAATGACCCGGGGCTAGGGGACCGCGGAAAATTTCAGCGGAGAAAACCGCACTTCGCGCTAAATTGTTCACCCATAGGTGGTCGATCCGTGTTTTCCGTGGCCCTACGAAGCCTGACTGCCATCCATTGCCGGAATACGTGGCTTCAACTGTCAGATTGTGATTTTTACGAAAATCGTCGTAAAAATCACACCACTGATCAGTTGCCAGAATTTGGGTTAAGGATTGCGAGTCGCAAGGATCTGTTTGAAAGTCTCCCCCCACAATTGTNAAAATCGTCGTAAAAATCACACCACTGATCAGTTGCCAGAATTTGGGTTAAGGATTGCGAGTCGCAAGGATCTGTTTGAAAGTCTCCCCCCACAATTGTTGGGGATGATGAAAAGATAGCTGCAAAATTGAAAACATCATGGAAAAGATCCTCACGGCGGTTTTGGGCAGGTTGCCCTGCTGGGAAATAGCAATTCAAAATCACAAAGCCGGCCCTTCCAGTGCCAGATGGAACCCAAATAGGCATACAAACTTCAGAAAGATGAGCCCATTCACTCGGAAAATCTAAGATTCGAGCAGGGTGACCCTTTGGAACTAAGGCTGCCAAACCACCAAAAGATTGACGACAACAATTCGTCGGACCAGCTACTTTCTTAACAGGAGGCTGATAGCCCACCAAGAGTTCCCACCCAGCTTTGCTGGCTTGAGTTTTGAGCGCAGTCACCTTGTGTGAGGCGATGCGGGTTTCCTGCAAAATCAAGCAACCTAGCCCTTCCATGGACTTGGCATATTTCAGAATGGAGGCATATCTCTTCTGAAGAGATGTTACATTCAATGTCGTGACTATAAAAGGACCTTCCCCAGGATATCCTTTACAAGGACAAAAGATAGACGGGAGGAAGCGACAAAGGAGATCAGACCAAAGAAAACTGTTCATGTTCGGGGGTACTCCATACAAATACTGATTGACCGTAAGGTGCTGCGAGTCATGCAATCGAAAAGGTGCCATCCTGTTCCCGTTCCAATGCAAATTGTACGAGTAAGTCGCACTTTTGTATTGGAAAGAGCAGGCATAGCTCTCCTTAATGTTGTGGCTAAAGCCACACATGGTGCAATCTGCGAGCGGGTTAATTACTACTGAATGAAATTGGATCAAACTAAGCATGGTGGACAAGATCTGCCTTCTCACCTTTGGGGTTGCTTTCCTATACAGACGACCTAAAGAAGATTTCCGAGGAGGACGGGCCAAACGAATAGAAGAATAGACAACCCCAAGCTTAACAAGCGAAAATAAGCTAGCAAGCTCACACAACACTAGTGGGAAGGCAGAACACAGTCCAAGCAAAAATGCTGAAACATAGCTTGGCAGCCCTCTTACACAGCATTTGGATTGGAATGTATCGTCTGGAAAACAAAGTCCATTGAACCAAGTCAGATTCCAAACAAAAATACACTTGAAGCAATCACTAATAGTTAAGAGGACAGCTTTTGGATCTTTGCCGCAGGTGAGGCCACCGGCGTCGAACTCGTTGAGACTCCGCCCTTGAGTTGACAAATCGCTTCAAGCAATTGCTGGAAGCCGCGGTCTTGGCTATCCTTCAGAAGCGTGAGCTGATCCCCATGTGCCTTCTCAACTTTGTCCACCTGAGCGCTCAGTGCGGTCATGCGCTTTTCCAACGCATCGACTCTGCTGCTCGTTCTTGCTGCAGCTGCTGATGCCCAGGGGTCAGACATGGTAGTTGATGAAGAAGGCGTGCTCGAGGATGCCGTTGACTTATCTTCCTGCTGTTTTTTGGTGACAACATTTCTGGAAACCACATCAGTCTTGAAACTCTTCTTTGCCAGTGTGGATCTGTTTTTGGTGTCGACCGGCGAAATCATGATGGTTCCAAGGTTGCTCACCAATCGTGTCTGTGGTGGCTCTTTGTCGGCTCCGACGATAAGGGTGGTGAGTTCTGCTGACTGAAAAGTCCGCAGCACCACTATGGTCCACCCAACCTCCTCCAGAATCCTGGTTGCATCGGGGATGTTGATGCCCGGCGTGAAACCTTGGACCTTGAAGAAGAGAGAAAGCTTCAGGCCTCGATTGCGGGAATTCCATCTTGGGTCGTCAGGAATCCAATGTTTCCTTGCTTCATCAATCTTGCTATCGGCAACACGAACGAAGGTGGCAAGGGCGGTGTTGAACACGCCTAGCCATCCAGGAGTTTCATGGCCATCAAGCCAAAGAGCATGTAGAGGTCGCTTTTCATCAGGCAGGCGGATGATCTCAAGGCCGTCTTCCATGTGCTGGTCTGTCTGCCTAATGGCCTTGACAGTGATCCCTTTGAAGCCAGACTGCGCATACACAATGTCCCGAATGGAGCTTGGGATGACAGCCCGCCTAAAGACATAATCATCTTTACAGACCGTAGGGTAGAAGACGGCTTCATTCTCCTTGTCTGCTTTTTCAATCACCTGCAGTGTGTATTTGCTGAAGGATCTGGAATCGGCAAAGGCTCTCCAAAACTCAACGGAAGTAGACTTCTGTCGAATTTCAAAGATGATGTTCACCATGGGCTGGTCGGGCAATTTGATGTCACAGGCCGTTTCATCTTTGAAGACGTATTGGGTAGGGTCATCAGCAAAGTTGACCAAGGTGATGGCCCGCGGTTCAACCACGAGGGTGGTAGTGTCCCGCAGGACGGCAACTACTTGTTGCATCCGATCCTTATCCACGCCTGCTTTGACCAGCTGCTGCTTTTGAAATCCTTTGATGATGCCTACACACGGGTCATGTGTGCTCAGTTTCATGTTGCGCTTCATGGACTGCATGGTCAGGAAAGTAATGCCTTGGGCACCAGGGTGCAAAGTATCACATGAGATCTGGTGCAAAGCCATGATAGACGATCCATCTGCTATTGCTAGCTCTGTTCGATCTGCCAGTTCAATTCCCTGCTTGTTCCCTGATGTCTCCCAAGGGCATCTTTTGGGCGCCTGCCCTTGCGGACCATCATCAGCGCGAATCGCAGAGGTATGCACTGCCGGACGAGAAGCCATGGCTGGCTGCCAACTACAAGGGCTGATATGTCGATTAAAGCAAGGAAATGCGAACAAATAAAACAAGCTCAAGATCGCAGCCATCGAGTGCAGTTTGGGCTGTAGAACGGATGAAAAAATCCACCAAACTAAGAAGTCAACACCTGAGATTGGTTAAGGGCTGCACCCCCAATTAAGAGCCCCCACCACGTCAAGGTTCTCAGGAAAGGGTGGCACGGGTGCCAAGCTGAGAGTTTGATCCTCAACGGCNTGGTTAAGGGCTGCACCCCCAATTAAGAGCCCCCACCACGTCAAGGTTCTCAGGAAAGGGTGGCACGGGTGCCAAGCTGAGAGTTTGATCCTCAACGGCAGTCTGCACTTTGACCGTGTCAGCAGTCTGCACGAAATACTCGGTTTGCGACTCATCGTACTTGAAGCGCCTTCGGGTCCAAATACTTAGATTGGATGCTATGGGTATTGAAACTTTTGTAAAAAAATCGGAATGGGTTTATTTCGTGACCATGTCCTTGTCAATACGCTGGGAAAGCGCAAGCAGTAGGCCTTCACCTTCGAAATCAATGTCCTCAGCAATTGCCAGGTGGCAAATCCTGGCATCTTAAATCTTGATTTCATAATTATGCAAATTTCCTGGTCGCAATTTTTAAGGGTTTAATTTAATTTTATTGTTGAAACGAACTAATTTATTGTCAAGGTAAGGGATGAACTTATAAGTTAATTAGGATTGAACCCAATTAATTGGTTTGTGTTCCAGGGATTTTAAACATGCTTAAGGTGCAGCCAAGGGGCGAGGAGTAGGACAAATCCTTAGTCATGCGCTCCTCCGTGTACCAACCACCCTCGACCTCTTCTTCCTTCATGCGCTGCTGTTCTTTGATATAAAGAACTTGCTTCTGAAATTCAGCCTGCAGGGATAGGGACGTAGAATAAAGAATTTTCACCTGTAGTTCAACAGCTAGAGCGAAGAATTATCCAATTTACTAAATTAATTGGTTAACTTATATCAAATTCTATCATGTGTTCTCCAAAAAAGAAATCAGTTTTGGTTTGCAGACAAGTGATTTGATAACACCTGGCCCGCACTTGGGTCCGAACACGGTGCGAGCTGTCAAACCCACATTGTTTCATGCTTCTTACCAGGGCCAGAAGAAGCTCATCTCGGTTGCCACTGGTCCACTGCTCATGGATCTGGGGATCCACATTCAATTTGCCAGCGGGTGTTTTCTGGCAAATTCTTTTCAGCCTCATATATAAGGCATGAGGTGTCAACTCCTGCACATGTATTGCGCAAAAGCATGAAAAAGTCCACGGGTAAATTCAACCCTATTTATGGAAAGTCATTCAAAATAAATATATTTTGCACCATGGACCAGTCCTCATGGCTCAAATCGACTTGCTCTGCAAGTTCTTCTTCTCCAGCTTTCAAACCTCCTGAACCTGGAGCTGCAGTGCTCACATCATCACTTGACGAAGCAGCCTTGTCACCAGCCGGATCCTTTGTTGGACAGGGCGGCTTCGGCACAGGCATGGCCACAGCCAGGTCCGGAGGAGGAGGGACACAAGGCAGCCCCTTGGCAGAAGGCGGAGGAACTTTCGGCAGTGACATTGTGGCAACAGGCGGTGGGCTTGGGCTCGGGCACAAAGATTCTGAAGAAGGGGCTTTGCTGACAGGGCTGAATGGTCTTTTCGGCGTAGGAGTCGTAAAAGCATCTTGCTGTCTCTTGCCAGCCTCAAGCTTCTCCAAGCGAGAAAGCAGCTCCTGATACTTATCCTTCCACACTTCAGCTTCAGTCTCAGAGGCCTTGGTGGCCACAGCCCCAGCGGCCTTGCTCTGCGCAACTCCAGGATTAGCTGTCTCAGGAGCATGACAGTCGTCCAAGCGAAGAGTTGGTGCATGCCTCAAATCAGGCATCTCATCGCCATCTTCGTCCTCCGACTCTGAATCCTGGATCTCCATCACTCCAGCTTTGGCCTGCATGGAATAGATTAGAAAACGAATTTTTGTTTAAAGCTAAACACCTAAAGCGAGCTTAAGCTCCACAGGTTGAAATTACTTGACTTAAAATTTATCGAAGCAAACCGCAATGTTACTGAGGGTTTAAAGATCTGACTTTAAACATTAACCTTTAATTATATTTAAAGCTGCGACCCTGCCTTGGGCATAGGGTCCAAAGGTGGTTCCACCTTGGCCGCCAACAGACAGGGCTGCGCTGGAGCAGGAGCAGCACTGCGAGCCGGGGTCGCAACTGGCGCCGGCGCTGCTGTTGCGGCTTCTTTCGAAACTGCATCCTGGGCAGCCTCATCCTGGGCAGGGTATATCATATATAATTGATAATCGGTATATACCTTATTTTGAGATAACTCTGACACATTATTTCTGTCGTAGTGGTTTCCATTAATGGGTGATTCATCCAGATTCAAGGCAACTCAATTAACACATTTTATGTTCTAAATTTGAATGTTTGACCCCGTCCTCCACACCACGAGGGCAAAGTTTGTCCATGAGCATCGCTTCTTGCTCCTCGTGCTTTACAAAGAGCCATCTTTCCTTGGTATGATTCATTGACAAGCCATTGCATTATATTGCAATAGTGTAGTTATGGCCAACTGATAGATTTATTGGTCGAATACTATTTTTTCCATATGTTTCATTCCAAAACCAAAACCACACAGTCAAAAAACTGTCCAGGATTTGCAAACCAAGAATATATGACTTGGAGATCGATTCAAAGAATTTGCCAGCGTAACAAAATACCTTGGAACGAAAAAACCTATATTGCTAAATAAGCTTAGCATCAACAGCAGGCATATGGGCCTGTAGGTCATGTCCTTCGATCATGCCATCGGTTTCCTGCCAGGATGAACCCTGTTAAGGATTGAATATGGGAATATTGGGTCAAGGGTTTATGTATGAGCTTAAGTTTTAGGGCCAAACTAGATGCAACTTATATGAATCCTTTGAAATAGGTTGAAAATTGACTTGGCTCGTTAACTTAAAGCTTCAAAATGGCTTAGATGGATGTAAGAGAGTCCTGCAGAAGCTTCTCCAGCTCTTCTGAGTTCAGGTCTGAAGTCTCTGACAGCAATTTGTGCTTCTCGTCGACGACCATGGCATCCAACGAAGTAGCGGGCATCGCGTCTACCACTTGCGCCGCTCCTCGGACTAGTTCAGAGCAGCTCCACGATCTGCTATGCAGCCTAGTGCTCATCCCCAAAGGTTCCTAGGAGCCAAAAAGCTATAGAACATTCAAATTACAACATGATTCATTCTCATCCGTGAATTTCTCCATCAGATTGGATTTTTTCACCATTAAGCTGCCCAGTGCGTTTCTTAAGCACATCTTAAGCACATATTTGGGACAAATTTGCTATCAAGGCGGTTACTGAACACAATTTGAAGCATTTTGACATTATTTTTGAACACTATGTCATTTGGAATTCCAGCAATTTCTCCGCCTTTTCTCGCAACTTTTTCTCGCAATCCCTCCGCCTATTCTCGCAACTTCTCCGCCTATTCTCGCAACTAGTCCGCCTCCTTATGTATTTTGAATTTCTCCGGTTGTAATTGGTAATTTCTCCGGTTGTATTTGAATTTCTCCTTATGTAATTGGTCATTTGGGAGAGTCGTTACTTTTTATGTTCATTATAGATGGAGCCGGACTAACATTGAAAGTGCACTAAATTACTTTAGGAAATGCATTCTTCCACCGGCCAGGCAGTCGAAGATGTATCGAGCCATATAAATACTTTACAGCGTCCAAAAGCATTGCTTCAGACCAATTATCTTGCATTGGCATCTGTTGGAACATCTCAACAGCGTCCATCTCCAGCTTAACTTCACCAAGCGGAGGGCAGCCACTTGACCCTTTCCGCAGCTTCGGTAGGAATCGCAAAATGCGAAGCCCAAATGCTATCGGGTAGGACCTTAGATGCAGAACCCAGAAGGAAATTTTAACTATCCCCATCCATAGGCCTTTTTTTACTTGACATTTTCTGGTGCTTTGTTCTAAAATGTTCTAAGTCAATTGAGTCATCCACTGGGTGCTCTTCAAAGCCCCCTTGATTCCTTGGAATTGAACTTTTCCAGAGGGCTTCCTCACTTTCTTCGTAGTTTTCAAAATGCACAAGGCCCTTGCAGCTTTTCGTAGAAAGCCCCGATCCAGTACATGGATAGCACTATTGTTGCTCCATCCTCGATGCCGTTTCCTGCAGTTTGCAAGACAATAAGTGCTGTTTCTCCATTCAACTTGGGCACACAAAAATGCTGCCTAGAATTGATGGTATTTTTTGGGAAGAAAGTCAGATTTTTTGTAGGAACAAGTATCGGAGAAAGGGCGCCGTAGTGTCGGCTCCACCATCCCACACGAAACACTTTCATCCACTGACACGCCAGAAACCATTCCCAACGTGGGTACCAACCCAAACGTGAGGAGGCAGGTTGCTCTACCATCCACGTTCCATTAAGGCAGGTGGTGAGAAGGCAAAGAAGAATTGTTCTGCTGAGTAGGGCATTGCCGTCCTGAAGGGCAGTTGGTCGAGTATTGGTTTAGGAAATTAGACGGTTTTAATTTAAATTCAATTCAACAGTGATGCACTGCTAAAATACTTTAAGCCCAAAGGTTCCTTCACATATTGCAGCGTCATCAATCCAAAGGGAGTTGTAGGAGATCGCTTACTTGTGGCCACATTGATTGCTGAAAAGGATGTGCAAACCACTGCCAGGAGAACAAAGAATCCACATGGATCGCAGTTGAGTAGCACCCAAACTCCCAACCTGCCAAGAGAAGAAAACACATTTTTAAACAGTTTGAAAATCAACCACTAATCATTTTGAAATAAAACCGAGGAACGCAAGTCCAGAAGGCTCCAAAAGATCAAAGGCATTCTGTTTGTGGAATCTTGTCGTTTTCTTCCCATACTCCACGTCGAGTTGAGCACATGCCACCATTCCATACTTTGCAGTTTTTCCCACATTGCCATCTCCAGCAAAGAATTCAGCCACCTGAAAGGCCTGAAGGGATGACCCAGTACTGCTTGAAAGTTTATGAATGTTAATGGTTTGAGCTTCAACCCCCATCAGTTTTGGTATTTGTAAAAAAACACAAGTGAGACTAGTGAACCAGCCTCTGGGACTTTCGGCATGTTGCCGTGATAGAAGGTCAAGATGACCACCATGACGAATACCTTCAGGGATTGCCTTATGAAACCATTATTTAAATTGACCTTAAAGCTTAGAGCATCTGAAATATAACATCTTAAATTAACTCAAAACCATAGCCAAGCCTTCGGGCAAGACATTTTGATCATTCTGATGACCAAATTGTCAAGATCACGCTCCGTCGGCACAGCATGATGGCGAGGCATAGCTACAAGGCAGTTTGATTACTACAGTTATGAGATGTTATGAGCAAAGTCATGTTCAATTTTATGCAATCTAATGGAATGAACAAATTTATTTGAAGTTCTATGGTTGCATGATTGTCACTATAGCTGCAAGAAAGATTCTTGAGCCAGTTCTACTGAGTTATGCTCATGCAGCTCCAATGCGCCAATTGACAACCACTAATGCTTCTATTCCCATTTATTCCACTAAACATATCAGGATCACCTTGTCGCTGCAAAGGTTGCTGCGGCGATGCTCTTGGCGGCGCTGCAGCGGCATTGCTTCTGCAGCGCGCTCCTCGCTTCACCATGCCTGCAGGCATGCAGCTGGGGGTAGTTTGAGTTTTTACGTCAGAATTTCCAGAATTAAAGCTTTGATAAGACTTTTAAGGCTTCACAGCAAACAAGCATCCTTTTTTGCAGCTGGATAGCAGCCGGGAATAATGTACATCTAGCAGCAGCGGGATTGTACAAAAGCTGCAGACGGATACCAAAGACACAACAACCCAAATATGATATGATCAGTTGTGCCTATTCCCATTAACAGCATCAATTATGACCATGTTTTGGTTTTCACCTTATTTGGGTTGTGCTTATATTCACCTGTGGTGGGACTTACGCTTGCTTCTGCCACGGCGATCTCTGTCCCTATCTCGATCTCTGTGAGGGTCCCTCTCAGATCGTCTCCTTCGCCCTGAATGTCCTTCGCGGTCTGCAGTGTCAGGTTCTTCAGCCGGTTCTCGACCCATGTCAAAATCTCCGGCACCCGGCACGGATGATGCAGTCCCAGGCGGGGCCACGGGAGTAGCAGGAGGTTCCTCAGAAGGAGCCACAGCCCCAGGAGCCACAGCGCCAGGCGCAGCACCACCTGCAAGGCAAAAATCAAAGGCCATGATTACCAATAACGATATCAGGTTTAACATGATTTTATCTTTTTCTCAAATGAGAAGCCTGGTGAAGGAGCTGTAGTAGATCCCATTCCATGCACTTCCATATAGCGCATGATCATCATCATGGCATTCTGAGCCTCCGGGGAACCTGGAACCATGGCGTTCAGCATTCCGAAAAGGGAGGCAGGGTCGATAGGACCAGGATCAGCAGGGGTTGTTGAGGTACCTGATTTTGGCGGAGGCGCAGTTGGTGTAGAGCCACTAGAACCACCTGGTGTCACAGTAGGTGCATCACCACCCACACCAAGTCCACGCTCACGAGCTGCCAAAACATGCGCAGGTGGTGGATTCGGCGGGCTGCGAGGCCGCTTGTCCACCACATCCCCATGGCCATCACCATGGCCTCCATGGCCTCCATGGCCTCCATGGCCTCCATGGCCTCCATGGCCTCCATGACCGTCACCTGGACAGGGTTCAGGGTAAGAAATTAAGCCTTCAGGGCCTTCAGGGTCTTCATAATTTAAGAAGATTTCAAACTTTTAATTAAGGTGCTGTTTGAGGTTTCTGGTATTTCAGGGTTATATTATGTTAATTAACTTATAATTGTTAATTCTGATAGAAATTAAGGTGGGATTAATATAATTTGAAATTTAAACTTAATAGGACTTTACAGGTCGATCGAGTTAAACTTGAAATTGCGATAAACCTCAATTATCCCGAATTTTGAGGAAGTTGGGAAAAATGAAAGCTTCAAATTAATTTGAGTTTAAGCACGCACCTCCAGCTGCAACTGCGGGGCTTCCTGGCTTCGCAGACGCCCCCAACTCGTGTGTTGATGACGATCTTGGGCGAGGAGGATTCCCATGCTTGGCCGCAGTAGCCGTCGACTCCGGCGCAGGCTCACATACGATTCGTTCTTCTTCGGGGCCAGTCTCCTGTTGAAGGGATGTGATTTCAGTTGAAATGAAATTATATGCATGATGAATGTTACAATAAAAAACAATTTGTTTTAGCAACATGGTCCTCGGAGGCATCATCTCCACCACTCCCAGAAGCCGCCTGGGGAATCCAGATCAAGGCATGCATCCATTGCCCAGATTGCAGTGTCATCCCTGGAGGCGAAGTTGGCATGAGCTTGGGCCTTGGCGGAACTATGCCTCCATGTCCAGGCGGCGCCATCGGGACAGGTCTCCTCCCCTTGCCCCCTTTCTTGCCTCCTTTGTCGCCATAGCCCTTTCTGGGACCTCCACCATCCCATCTCCTTTTCTGCATTTTGAAGATGGCAAAAAATAACAACAAATTGAAAAGTAAAGATTACACCTTTAAGTGGCAGTGGCAACCCTATAATATAAATAAAACATTATGAATTGAAGCGAGTTTCGGGTCATGGTGTCGATGGTCATGACCCTTGCCATCTTTGCCGTCTTTGCCACCACCTTTCCCACCATGCTCACCATCGCTGCCCATCCCGTCTGCATCGCCGTTAGGCATCCCTGTGATGCTGCTTGGGCCTAGAACTATTGGGAATGCCATCGATACATGCAGTTAGATTTATGAGTTATATTTATTTTGCATACTATAGTTATCGATCTTCCAAGCTGCTTTACAACCCTTCCCCACACCTGGCCTCCACCACATCAGCGACAGGCTCATTGCCCAGCAGCTGCACAAGCGCCGCATGCAGCATCATCATTGCCAGCAGCTGCGCAAGCGCCGCATACAGCATCATCGACAGGCACCTGGCATTCGGGTAAACACGGCGGCTGCGGCTGCAGGGTTGGACACATGCTTTTTTTTTCACTGGCCGGTCTCATGTATTAGAGCTCCGGAAGCTAGACTACACCTGGGTCCCATAGATGCCAGACAGCTAAAGCACTTAAATTTGATTACGTCGATCGTTATCGTAACATTAATTGACATAAGTTAAGCACTATTAAGATCATTTAAGATTATGCTGGCACTATTCAGCAGACCCCTATGTGCAATCTATGCTATCACAACCCCTACAGAGCTCGATTTTCTTAAGATCCTAACTGTTGTTTCTAATCTTTGGAAGTCAAAATGCCCAAGCACTCAGAAGAAATCTGCCTACTTCCCGGGGTACTTCTTGCTGAACTCCTCCTGAGCTTTGCCAGCCGAAGCCAACAGAAGCCTGAAGAGCTGAAGCGCCTCATCGGAATCAGCCCACTCTGCTGGTTGCACCACCCACTTCTCGGCAACCTTGTTGCACAGGTAGATGTGCACGGCGATGCTTGGGTATGCGAAGCTGAAGTAGAATCTCTGGCACTCCTTCTCTTCTTGCATGATCTTCACACCAGCGGCAGGTCGTGACCAGTAGACGCTGACCCACACCCTGGTCTTGCCCTTCTGGTAGACTTTGTGCAGCGTCTCGGTGGACTTGTCGTAAGGAGTATCCTTGTACAGGGTCATCAAGTCCACCATCTCCTTGACCATGACTGGGTCAGCACTTGGCTCCTCAGAAGGCCTTCTGGCCCTTGGTGCTCTCTTCGCCTTTGCCTTCGCTTTTGCTTTTGGCGCAGCCGCATCCTCTGGAGGGGCGCTGCTGCTGCTCTGCTCAGCATTGCCACTTGCCAATTTCTTTGGCTCCGGCTCAGCATCATCGAGCTCCTGGTTCTTTCCCCGGGACCGCTTCTTTGACACCTTTGGTTCACCCTCCTTCCTGCGAGGTCGTCCCTTGGCCTTAGGCTGCTTCTTCTGCTTGCCCTCCTTCTTTTTCTTCTGAATCTCTCGGTTCTCCTCAGCCTTTTCTTTCTCAGTGGCTCTCATCCTGAGTTGGCCTCTGCGAAGATCTTCACTTTCAGGCACCAAAGCCTCATTCTCAAGATCTGCCTGGATTTGATTGAGCAAATCATAATCCAGCTTGGGCTCCTCAGGCTTTCCAGCCACAAGAGGTGTCACGGTCTCCTCAGGCTTCTCAGCCACATTGGTCACCTCCTTCAGCTTCCCATCCTGGTTGAGATCATCCCTCGAAGTCACTTGCTCTGGCTCTTCGGGCTTGTCCGATTTGAACGTTTTGTCCTTCAGGGTGTTCATTAATTATAGATCAATCAGTCTTAAGACTAAAACATTTGTTGAACTGCATGCAGAGTAAAATTTGTTAAACTTATTCGTTTGGCACTCGAATCAGAAATCCTGCAGCGGAGGGATCTCATCATCCGGATCTGCAGCCTAAGACGGAGTAAGCCCATCCCCATTCAATCTAGAATTTAGTGTGGCTTTTTTGATGACAGAATCCATGAATGAATTATTGATCATGTTGTATGCTGCCAAGATGCACTTCAGCCAGGTGCTGGCGCCGAACGGCCAAAGCAATGAGAGTCGCTTGCTGCATGGGAATGCCTGGCGGCGCTTGAGGCTCGACTTTCGCCTTTGGCTCTGGCTTCACTGGGGCAGCCTTCGCAGCGGTCATCTTGGGCACATGGTCCTGCAGCGCTTTAACTTAAGATGAAATGCCACGTGTCATAGATTGATTACAGATCTTAATTTGAATCGATTGTTGATGTGGCATTTTAATGTATTAATTTATTTAACCGCCTTACTATCTCAACTAATTTAATCGATTATGATTTTAATGGCGGCGTTTCTCCATGGACTTACCCTTTCTAATTGTCCCCAATTCTTCTTCCACAATTATTATACCTTTACTTCTTTTGAGGGATCCAAAATTTCCATTTACTTTACTTGACTTTCTTTATTTAAGTTCATCTTGCAATCGCAGTAATCTAAATTAGCAAATCCCAAGTGGCAATTTTTATGATTAACCTATGCTCCTTACAACCCTGTCCTTGGAACCGGCAGCAGAAGCTGAAACAACGGATTCCACACCCGGAGATCCACCAGAGGAAGTCGCTGAAGTTGGTGCAGGTGAAGGCTCGCTCGGAGATGCAGCTTTTGCAGCACCAGTCTCCTTGATCTGCTTCCAGTTCACCATATCCACGTCCCAAGCATTAAGTAGCTCCCGGAAAGTCTGATCCTTGAAAAATCAATCGAGAGGACAAAAATACTGTCAAGTCATGGCAGCAAAGATGATTGATTTAGTTCTTTCCCACATCCCCCCCCCCAAAAAAGCTAACTTCAAAACAAGTTTCCCGAGGGGGCTTCTTCTTGTATGTCAGCTGCTTCACCAAGTTGTACATGTAGCGCAGAGACCATGCCTCATCCGACAAAGTGACGCTAGAAGGATTCAGCCTCGAAGACTCAAAGCATTCCTTCACCTGCTGAGCCAAAGCATTCACATCTGGAAACTTGTCTCTGTGCTCCCGCATCTTGACCATGAGCGGCATGAGAATCTCAGCGTTGAAGCGAAGGTTTGAGTGGTTCTTGGCAATGGTTCCTGGGGCTGCCGCCAAAGGTTCTCCCGGCGGTGGCTTCTCAAGCATCATCGCATGATGGTCACTCAACCTATCTCTCACAACCTTCATGTTGTCCCACAAGACCGCAAGCCCGTCGAAGTCCGCAAAGACAGCACCTTCGCCAGAAGACATGGCTGCTAACTTGAAAGCACCACACTTGAGCTAATACTCTACATGCGTTTTCAAATATTTCAAATGCACCTGATCTAAATCGCCCAACACACTGCTAATCTAAGTGCAGGTCTGAGATCAATCTATGCTTGGTGGTCGAACACTCTAGTCTCAGATCAACATTGCCACGGGTTATCATCCAAGCTTATCATGCTCTACATCGACTAATCAGATTATGCGTTCCCAAAATGGACGCTCTCCTTATCTATTTCTCTCGGCATATCCACTGGAGTGGAATTTTTGAAACTTAAGTGCTGCACGGCACGTGATGGACTACAGGGTTTAATGTTTATGCCTGAAGTCATCAACCTAGACTATTAAGTCCTCCTGGTTTCTTCACAACCAGGGTTAACCTCTAACTGATTTTTTGCCGTCATCACAGTTGAATTATCTTAAGTTGATTTGAAAATTAATCTATCACAGTTCAATTCGTTTAGATCAAGCGCGCTTAAATTATTGTAAGTTGATTTGAAGATTAATCTATCACAGTTTACTTCATTTAAACTAAGCGCACTTAAATTATTTTAAGTTGATTTGAAAATTAATCTATCACAGTTTAATTCATTTAAACTAAGCGCACTTAAATTATTTTAAGTTGATTTGAAAATTAATCTATCACAGTTTAATTCATTTAAACTAAGCGCACTTAAACTATTTTAAGTTGATTTGAAAATTAATCTATCACAGTTCAATTCATTTAAATTAAGATAATCTACCATGCTTCAACATAAATCTATTTAATCTATCACACTTGCACTATGTCGGTTAAACTCTAACTTAATCTATCAGTTATTAAGTAAATGATCTAAGTCTTTCTGTAAAATTACCATTATAAATTTAATTAAGTCAAAATTTAGGAAGTAACTTCATTTAAGCCATTACTGCGTAACTTAGTCACTGAGCATGCTCATGTAAAACCATCCCCATCTGCAAAACATGCCAGCAGCACCAAGTGGTCATAGAAACCGTGCAAGTTCACATTGAAAGCCAAATGCTTCGGAAGAAAATGCACCCCTACATCATATATCCCAATTCTAACAACTCTTTTGCTGATCGTTGAAATTTCAACAACTCCCCAAAAATCGTAATTTTTTTTCAAAATTTTAAAATTTCCTTGTTTTTTGATCTAGCTGGTATATATATATATATATACATATATGTTGAAGTATTGAAGTAACATGAAATTACAATGTGTATAATTCATCCCGTCTCCCCAACAACAACACCACCAGAAACTCGTTTTTTAGTACTGGATATGTTCGTCATTACGTCCCATTTTTGGGACGCCGATAAAATATGAAGAATGGGAATAGCCTTGGTCAAGCGCCACATGCACAAAGATGTACGATGCAAGAATTTGGGCATAATCTCTACGACCCACACAGTTGGACATACTATAGATTGAAAAAAACATCGCCAGCCAAACATGTCGATTTAATTCTTGCTGAATTCCATTTTTCTCCACCGACCTGAAATCAGGTGGCATTGTGGAACTTCCCAATGTTAAACCATCACTACTTATGGTGATACTAAGAAAGGCATTTCATTTTTCAAGATTTGACCCAAACACCGGCGCCTTCAATACCTCAGCCAAACTTTCTGGGTCATGCTCCGTGCTCCCCTGGCAGGGAAGCGACCCGCAAAGCTGATCCCTTTCTCTCGGTTTGAATCAGCTCCGAGGAAAAATAGAGGCGCTATCATCCTCTATGTCAATCATCCCCTATCCAAAATATGGGACATCTAAGATGCTTCCCTCGAAATTCAACATGGAACCTTGAAATGACCATATCCAAGCAGAAAACCATTTCCCCCAATTTTACGGGTTCCATGTAAGTTTGGATGGTGCAATTTTGGGGATATGAATCGACAATCTTGGCAGAGCAATTCTGAAGACCACTTCCCGTCCCGCCTCGCTCTCCTGCTGTTGGACGGGCTTGTCGGATGTGTCCGGGGAGCACTGAATTTACCAAAGCTTGATACAGCCAGAAATTTCAGTTGATGTCCAAAGGTTCTATTCAGGACTCATTGGGTAAGCTTGAAATGAAGTCTGTTGATCATTCGGTTAATTGGGAAGAAAGAGTGGACTTGCTAATGATGCCAAAAGTTGTTTTTCCCGCGGGCTTGGCTATGAAACGGGCTATCCCCCATTTTGAGAGAGACCCACATCAAATCACATTTCTTGATGAAATATACGATTATATCGTCAGTATATATGTGTACAAGTATGTATATATATATAAGCTCCCAGCATATATCATGTTAATATATATATATATAATAGATCCCCATCAAAATCATTCAACATCACGATATTGTTTGGTTGAATCCCCATGTTGTTCACTGCTGTGATACCGCATTTCTTCCTGACCCGCTTCGAAACCCCCTGCCACCCCTTACTCAATGCGAATCTGCACCTGTCGTGCTGCCAGCCACTCCACCAGACCCACATTCACAAAGCCTGGGTGGTGCTGGCAACCCATGGATCAACGTGGGATAGTCCCAGAAAAAGCCTGGTTAACTAGTGGTGGATATTTATGGTCCCAAAATATGCTGCAAATTTAATGAGGTATGTATACAAAAATACCTCAAATTCAACAAAAGCATGTCGGGTGGCTCAAAACCATCTTTTTGTTCCCCGCAAAACAGGCCCCAACAGCCTGTCATGCTTTCAATGTAACTTCCTGGGAAGACAAACCCAAGCATTGACTGACCCTGCGGTGATCTATGGTGATCTACAATGGTTGCAAATGGTCCTAAACTATTTGGGTGGCAACATGTAGTATAACACATCCCATTCCCACGCCAACAAACTAAGCAAGGAACCACAATCAAAGCTACCCTCCTGCAATCAAACATGGAAAATTCCCCATTTAGTTCAATGAGTTTCCCAGCTGTAAACAAACCTCCATGGCCACTTCGGGGATTTCCCAGCCATGTTTGATACCCATCAAATAGCCATTCTAAATCCCCATAAAATGTACCATTCTACCACCATTGTTCATATTTGAATCACCATTTTCACCTCATGCTTGTTGATCACCACTCTTGTTTAAATCACCATGTTTTGATCATGTTTCTTGATTCAATCACCATTGTTGTTGATGAAATCCCAATTTCTTCGCAGTCAGGTGGCAGTTGGCTGTCTTCTCAACCGCCAGGGCGAAGCTGAAACTGGCGAGTTTAGTGGGGACTGGGGCAAGGAGGGATGCACAGCGCAATGTGTTGGTGACATGCCACTGAAATCTATTGAAAATCGGTTGTTTCAATAAAATGTAGAATTTTGAATTATCGAAAATGGTCTAACATATTAGGAAATATTTTTTAACCTGAGAATGAGGGATAATTGCTTAAATCAAAGTGGGGTGATCATGAAAAACAGGTAGGTCGACACTTCACATAGAGAGAGAGAGGACCAACAGCAATGGGATTGTGTTGCCAAACTTACCGACCTGTTCACTGATTAGTGCTGGAACTACCTTGTTGAACTGGGATTTAATAGGGATTTAACCAACACACATGATTTCATAGTGATTGCCCTTCGGTGTCATCAGCCACGTGGCTAGCTGGGAAATCCCCAAGACATAGAGGTGTGTAGCTGGGAAAATCATCGGACCAGCAAGCTATGTTTGATTACCGGATGGTATGTGTTTGTGCGTCAACCATACCAAATGAAAGGATCTGTCTGAGCGATCTAACCAACTGGATGTGTCTGAAAATATCTGAAAATGGGATATACCCCAAGGTTGTAGACCACCAATAAGTGAGGATTAAACTATGCCATCGTTATGAATCACTATAAATATGTCCTTGAAAAACAAATATACAAAATTTAAATATGTGAAACCAGCGACCAGATCAATTTCTCTTCATACCTCACCCATCCATCTGGGTAAATGATGATAATTCACTAACCTGAAATAAGGATACATTGGGATAATTCCCCGAATCCTAACCATATCTACCCATCCTTCCAGTGAGAACAGAGAGGTCCCTCACCTCCAGGTCGCTCCCATGGGCGGCTTCCAACGCCCAGAGTGCCATGCCTAGCGAGTTCCCGCCATGGGATGGAAAAACATGGGGTGTAGACTCCCCAGTGATGGCCAGTTTAGTAGGGAAAATGGAGATGAAGTATCAAATTTTTGGGGTAGCCTATCTTTAGACAAACCCATATGGTTGGGGGCTGGTCCGGGGTTGGTACAAAAATATAAAGAGAGCATTAGAACCTGTGAGTGCAATTGAAAGGGTGTGGCATCTGGTGCAATCTGATTTTTTCGTGCACCAATGTCGCAAGTCTTGGGGGCTTTATGTCATATGCTTTCAGCATGGAAAATAAGACACACTCAGCAGAAATACAACTGACAGCAACGGCAACGGCAAGGAACCATCAAGAGTTGATCAACCCTCAGAACCTCCTTGCTAAGGGGACCAATACAGTATCGTCCGGAGTGGCTCACATTCTAAAGGAGGCCAGGCTGAAATTTCTTCTGGAGAATAAAACACATGTAATCTTAGAGAATCTGCAGCATTGGTTACATTATCACTCCAAAAGTTCTTTTCTCGATCGCCAAACAGGTACGAGTACTGCAGCTTGTGAGCTTTAGGTCCACTCTTGGACATACCTTTCGCCTCAAAACTTTGGCTGCCAAAATATCCAACACTCTTGAGAAAGGCAATGGAAACTAAATTAAGACAAATCATGCACATTTTGAGCATGCTTCATCGCACAACTTGGATCATCCTCATCTGGCTGAATTAGCCCGCTGAATGCTTTGAAGGTGTTTTCCAAGTGTAAAGAACGGCCTATCAATATCAACCACTTACCATGGTATCCGGTGACAGTAGTTTAGGGTCCATTCAAGGGTTTCATGGCCCAACGGGCTCATGCATGATCCTCGCACATTTCGCTGTTGCTTCCAGGATCATCCTATGGGCAAGAAAACATTGGAATAATATTCTAACCCCATTTATCCCCATATTAGTCTTGCTATCCATAAAATTGGATCCCCCTATCAGTATCATTCTTGGAATTTTGAATATGGTTAAACATTCTGAGAATGTGAACCGTATATAGTGACGCTAAAAGATATTCAAGCAACTATCAATTTACGATAAATTCTGACGAATTCTCTTATTCTCGTAACTTTAACCGTTTACGCTGCATCGTTTTTGGGGGTGCTATACCAATCTATACCATGAAATCCCCATGTTTGCAGGTGAAAACCCCCGGTTTTAGAAGTTTCCAAAGGTGGGCCTCCGCCCGCTGGCATCGGATGATGCCCGGCTCCAACCTGAGAAGGCCATAGAGTGCAACAATTTTCGCCATAGGGGAGCCGGAAAATCAACAGAAGAAGGACAGATGCATTTTCTACAAGAAATCTGTGATTCAGGTGCAAAGGTTTGCATGGTCATTTTTTTTGACAGGAAAATCACATCAACAGGGAGTGTTGGAATACAACACCCTGGGCAAGATAACATATGCTTGCAGATACGCTGCACAAGAGTCATTTGGAGCAGGGTATAGAATTCCGTAATTGTTTGGCGAAGACGTTGACGACTCACAAGTGGGTATGGCTCAAATTGGAGTGCCTGTGGGAAAACTTGGGGCTGCACTTCCACTCAACAAGTATGTCAACCCCATGGTTATATCCATAAGCATAAGCAAGTATCCAAATGCTCAGAGTGCTCCCATTCTCACCTGATGGTGCGGTAGTCTTCAGGGCCCTTCATCGTCATCCGGCAGAACCTCGCAGCAGCCCTTCGCATTGAAGGGGATGGTCATCCACCGCTAATAGGGGTCAATACCATCAAAAAAAATGATACACCATATACCATGTCTTGACCATGGCACATATTGAAAAAGTCAAATGGTGGAGAGTTTGGTTCTGCTTGACAAGAGTAGACATTGTGAATATTACGTGATTACTGTCATTGTTCGGCGTTTCCCTTGGGGACACCTAGACCTAGACGGTCATAGGAATCCCACTGGCCCTACCGCAATTTGGGCATTGCTTCACTGGCTTCGCAAAAGACTAACTCTCCACGTACCTCTTACCCGACCCGTCTGGAGTGAACCAGCAAGTATATCCTTTCCAACCATGATACAATAGTGTAACATAGTGTAACAATACTGATAACTCTAATCATATGTACCAATACCAAATCGTCAATTATGGTCGGCACATGTCAATTCTATCTGGGTGCGTCTGGAAATGGGGTATACCCCCAGTTATAGCTATTTAATATGATTCACCATTGTTTTTCTTTTGGGGGATTGCTATGATACCCGTACCAACCTTGGCCTGGTGAAGTCCTTCCCCAACCCGTGATGGATCGACTCGGCCTGTGGTGGATTTAACCAAGGAAAATCGAGATTCCCCAAAACGATCCAAAACGCATATTCGAAAAAGTGTGGATGTCACCCATTAAACCAAGCAAAATGGGGAGCTAGCGAATGAAAATTTGACATTTGAGTAACAAACAGGCTGATTGAACCGAAAAAAAATTCGGGGTCAAACAACAAACATGCTGACCTAACTATCAAAACGTATGTGATTGTTGACCAACAGAAAAGGTAAACCCATACACACGAATAGAATCAGCTTCTCTCATCTGACCACTTTCATGTCTTGCACTTCGACCAATGGCCGAAGCTAAACCCCTGACACAGCTTCTCTGCACATGACATGAGGAATCGAAGAAGATCAATGTGGGGGGTGCTTTAACTGGAGGATCCCAGAAACCATGGGTTTCAGCACTAAAACTGCCTAATCCCGGATGATTTCGGGGTACCCCAGGACACCTCCAAGTGCACCTTTGTCTGGACAAAGACTCTGGCATTGGAGCTTCTAAAAGCATGTGGACTTGTGGTGCTGGACGAGTCTGGAAGTCACCCTGCAGTGTTAGAGGAATCTCGATCCCAACAGCTCATGATTGCCTACAAGCTCAAACTTCTGGATGGTAGATAAATCTACCCATCGATCAGAAAATACCTGGCAATGGAAATCCATGATTTGTACATGATTGATGAGTATTATGGCAATTGAAATGCGGATTTCTTCATTGGCTGGGTTGAACTACAAGTGGGTCTCTATTTGCTTTTTGCGATGTCTCTGAGGCACTTCGCCATGTTCATCTTCAATCACTGATCCAGCGACCCCCGCACCGATCCGCGACGCGCGCGGTGCTACAAATCTGTTCCCTCCTTTCAGGAGGGCTTCACTGGGCGCAACGATTCGCCTTTTGCTTTGTGCCCAACGCAATGATCTTCAAAGAAAAATGAAGAACTTGAAGAAATTGTTGGAGCACAGCTAACTTGGGCCATTGGGAGCCTTCCACCTCTATTCATGCAGGTTTTTGCCCCATTGAAAAAAGTGGCTCTAGGGCCGGCAATGCGTATCAAAATCATAAGCGGGTCATTGTACTCAGTGTCCCAACATGATACATGTTTAGTTAGCACTCAAAGTTATCCTCACGTAGCAACAGTGGCGCAAACGTGGTGCCGCAACATTGGGCTTCCTAACATCGCCGACCTATATAATATTGTAGGTGGCAAAGCAAAAGGACGTACCTCTGGCAAACAAGCATGGCGATGGAAAATTCACCATTTGTAGATGTTTTCCCATTCACATTGTGGCTACAGGTCAGGTCACCCTGGTACCCTTCGGTTGGCATCAAGAATCGCTTGTTATTGCTGTTGAGGATGTTTTCTACCCCAAACATACGGGAAATCCAAGAGATCATCAACACATCCCCATATCCCATCATATCCCCATATGATTCCCAGATTGTCGCCGGAATCATCCAGACCTTTAGGCAGTCCCCCATTTAAAAAAATCTGCCATCGCATCGCTTCCCAGGGTCTTCTCTCATCGCCGTTCACGGCTCGCCTGGTGAGGCCCGCCTGGTGCGTCGTTGAAGGGAAGAAACGTACCGGAAAACTCCGTCAAACCCTCGGGTAAACATGGAAAAAAAAACAGTTCTAGATGATGTTCCCACTAAACCCTCCGTTTATAGTGGATTTTCCATTGCCACATTTGATATCGTTTGATTGCCAGAGGGTATTTGGAGCCAAAACCTTCGTTTCGTGTGGTATATGTTGATTTGTGGGTGTCCGAAGACAATCCATTGATTCTTAAAACTTGGGAAATCGAACACATCAACCAGGATTCTAGTTACTGTAGTTGGTATTTGGCGGAGATTCCCCACATGTCAATTGCCTTCTTCCCCAATTGGACATCAACCTGCCGATGTTGATAGATCATAGGCCTAGAACCCAACTCCTCTGGGTTAAGAATTTGAGGCTCTCAGAACCACAGGTCTTGACCCATACCAATAATCCAGCTGCATGTTAGCTGTTCCAATCTCCACCTTGGCTGTATCCCCACTACTACTTGCTCATATCCCTATGTTTCAAATTATGTCCAATCGTCATTTGGCTATCAAAACCCTGGTACCTTGATGAACATCAAACTGCTTGGCAAATGGATGGTCCTCCCCCAAGAAATGCTGTGTTTTTGGTATTGACCCATCCGCATTGATGCTACATCCCCAGCCTCCAAGTCTGCAACGCTTCCGTGGGCGCTCAGTCTCCATGCAACTTGCAGACTTGGTCGATGATCTCCTGGAAGGGAACCATTCAGAACGGCCCTGGATCTGTCCCGAAACATCACAGCACGGCATCTGGGTGCCCCGGCCCGGCAAATGGGACATGTCCCTCCAGCGAGTTGTAGTTTCTTGGCACAACCGAAGCAAGTGCTCTGGTGGCACCTCAGTAGTTTCATGGAGTTTCCATGTGGTGGTTGGGTTCCCCAACAAATATCGGTCATATATCGGTTTAATTAGTGTATCATACAGTGTCTCTTTCATGTGGGAAACTCCTAACTCCTTAGTCCCTGGCTCCCCAGGGAAAGAATATGGATACCCATAGCTAGCTTTTGCTTTTTAGATCCCTCCTGACAATTGGATGAAGTAGAAACAAAACAATGAGAATTGGTGCCCCTGGACCCCTAACCAGTAAAAAGTTTTACACGTTGGTTTCAAAATATCGTGTGGACGTTCACGTGATGGACCAACACGTATTAGTAAATATGTGTCTATATTTGTCACCAGTTGTTTGATACATCGTGCATGTATGTGCATGCATATAAGTGTATTTTCACATTATTCATATATAGATATATTATATAATATATACACGGTATGTATCGATATGTGGTAAACATGTGTCATATTTCAACTATACTTAAATAATCTTACATATCATATCAACCTGGCTCTGCCCTTTCAAATAGTGCCCTTGGTACTACAAAATTGCTTCAATCTGATCCCAGGGTCAAGACACTGGGGAAGCCAGGGCGAACAACCTCCAAGCTACACGGAACATCATGGGGCTATGGCAGCTATGTCACCCGGCCCACTACTGGATTCTCTACTTGGGGAAAACCCAAAAGCGAAGGCTTCCCTAAATGCACTTCTAGTTCTCATGTGTGTCCATGAAATCTTAATTTAGGCAGACGTCCTTTTTGTGTTCGTAAATTTCTGTTTCCAACATGCTACCATGTTGGAGCCTCATTTTGTTGGTGAAAATCATCAGAAACACCTCGAACTAGGCATCTGCACGTTTCTCCGTGGACGATGACGCCGTTCGGCCTGATAATTGGTGCGGATATGATCCACAGAATGTATCCGACGTAGTCAAAGAAATGGATCCGAAAAGGTGGAAATTTTAGTACATTCTGAGGTTCTCATGGCCACAAATGTCATCTGAAATTGTTTGTTTTCTGTGGTTCGTTTCACCATCCCCTGCACCTTGCGGTGATTTTGACCCACAAATGGGCGGAAAATGACCCAAACCATCCCTTCAAAAATCAATCATTTGCTGGCAGATTGTAGGGTTCTCATATGTGTGGGAGAAACACAAATCTTGCCCCGGACTCAGAAGATTTGCACCTCGCATCAAAGCAAATCACACCTCAGCTGCAGAAAACTAGTGCAGGTTGAATCACAGATGGGCTCGTCATGAAATTGATATGGGTAGAGGTCAAAATTAGGGTATCCAAGGACCCACTAACTAACAGAGCCATGTTTCATATCAAACCATCCATTTTGCCAGGTTGATCATTTTGACCTGCAGCATATTCCCAAACTTTTAAGCACATCTAGATCTAGGACCAAATATAGAACGGACCACAATATGATGAAAGACGGGTCCACAACTACCACAATATCTGGATCATTTCGGCAAGATTCCAAACCAGGTCCTTTGAGCCGTGATATTTCGATGGTTCCACCATTTTTTGCCATCTTTTATAGGGCGTTTCCAATAGGTTGTTACAAACTATCCAGATCAATTTGATACATGGAAGGCTGAATGCAACCACTTGGCAACCTTAACTAGCCAACTACTGACCTGAACCTGGGGT
Source organism: Symbiodinium sp. clade C Y103 (assembly GCA_003297045.1). NCBI lineage: Eukaryota > Dinophyceae > Suessiales > Symbiodiniaceae > Cladocopium > Cladocopium sp. clade C. The sequence goes on from BGPT01001141.1 coordinate 101,191, forward strand.
TGCAGCCCCACATTGTCACCAAAGACTGAAGCTATTATTGAAAGGTCATGACTCCTCTGATCTCAGCCTAGGACAACCATCTTTGAAGCGTGAGAGAAAAAGGGTGCTGGGCCGCAATCGGCCATATATGTATTCCTATTTCTGTGAAATTGAACCCCTGTGTATCCCTATGTTGGGTGATTCTACAAATTGTATAATCATTGAACTTTTAACATCCCTCCCCAATCATATAACACTCATCATTGAATCCAACATCCCCATTTCATGACCATTGAATCTCCATTGTTTCATGATCAACTCCCCCGATGACACCTGAGCCATAAAAAAAAAAAACAAGAAACCAGGTGGCAAACCCCCTACAGGTTTGTCTGACAATAATACCCCAAGCATTTTCATCCAGTGGTTGTTCATGATGTGTTTAATTTAAATGACCTTTGTTTTTCTGTATGTTGAAAATCATCAACCAACAGGGATATACTTATATAATCAAATACTTAATCTTTCTCTGAAAATGGGAGACACCTTAATTTCCCAAGTTTCTCAGTTTTTTCCCCATTGAAACAGCCGTTTTGGGGGATGTTTATCAGTTTTTTCCCCATTGAAACAGCCGTTTTGGGGGATGCCGCACGCCAGGTCACATTCCGCCAGTCCGTTCGATGGCACCGGCGGCGGCGGTGTGCCTCGAAAGTTCGTGGGGGAGAACATCTCCGATGACTTACCAGACATGGGTGGTGTTATGTGTATATATGTATATGTCCTATGTTATACATGGCTTGGAAATATAGAAATCAATCCCAAAGTTTGGAAAGTTTTAAGAGATATGTTATATATTTCATGATCTGCTTTACCACACTATTTACGGCATAAACTGGATTCTAACCGCTTGTAACGAAAAAATATGGCTATGGGTCAAGATTTTCGATCGAGGACCGCAGATGGACTTTAGACATGTTGAAATATATATGTTGAGCATTTACCAACTTCAGGGTTCATGGAGGTTCCAAGATGAGGTACCTGACAATACCATTGATCTTTAGGATTATAAATAAATTCCTCCATCATAATCATAATGGCTGAAAGATCGAAAAATGGCCAGGCCATTGATCTACTATTGACTTCTCAAATTGTGGGTCCACGACAGAGCAATTGATGTTTTTCCCCAACCAGCGGTCACTTGCCCTGTCGTTTCTTCTGATCACATACTAGTCATACTAGATTCACGAGTTGAACAAAATACCTAGGTTTTTTCCTGAAATCCCAACTTTTCTTCCCCAAATAGGTGTGTTGTTTTTTCGCCCCCAAGCTGGATTGTAACCCCAACAACATGCCATCAACCGTCCAGCTCAAAGCGAGGGACTGGATTGACGTTTGTTGCTCTCCAAGGAGCTGATCTCCACCTGGCTGAATGGAACTCGCGCAGAAAATTGTCGGAGGACAAGAACCCACCTAGGAGAAACAATATATTGTGTATGTTATGTGAATACTATGTATATGTAATACACACATTTGCGTGACTTTTATGACATACAGATATGATCGGATATCTATGTGACTGGGGTCCATCCAGTTTTAACTAAGTTGTACCATAGTTGTAGACCACAGACCAACTGGGATGCACCCCAAGTAGAACCAAAACAATCCAGAGGCGAGTCAGAATTGAATGGGTATAAGCGCTTCCAATCACTCAGATAGTAAAAGGCGGACGCAGATTGTATGAACCGGAGATACCTGAACATCCTTGCGAGGGAGAGGCCCTAAAAAAAACATTGGTGTAAGTTACTTTTCCTGCACCTTTACTGAGGTTGCTATGTCTCAAGCTGCGTTGTTCTTCTTCGTCTTCTTCCAATTAGACAAGAATCAAGGTGGCAATGTGTCAAAATTGTGGCATTGTTGGCCCACCTAACATTGCTCGCCTTCAACGCCGAACCATCCGAAATTTTAGTGGGACATGTAAGAATCTTGACCTATACCTACCCCCATCCAGCCCCCGGCCTCCTTTGAAAAGCTATTCCGTTGCCCAGTCCAACGACTCGCCACTTCCTGCATCGATGTGAGTTTCACACGAAATGCGGGCCCTGTCAAAAAGCCTGATCATCCCATACCATCCATGTATGATATACAATTTCACTGAAATTATGGGAAACTAAGTGGATAAGTCATCATACATAAGTCTGTAGGCCTATCAAAATGAGCTAAACCCAATTTGTACGACACCATCCCCACTAGAGGTATCTATGCTTAATGGATCAAAACCCTATGAAACCCGGATGGCAAGGTCGGCCTCGATCCACCCTTTGGGGATGACCTGAGTGATGTCGTCTTGGAAGGTCACGGAGACCTCCGGCCGAGAAGAGGCCGGGGCCCTGGAGGTAGTGGAAATGTGGCATTTTTGAAGATCACCCAAACATTTTAGGTTGGAATGATGATATCATCCACAAGCAGTGGGAGATTATGTGTTAAAAATTCCTCAAGATTAAGCAACTTGGAGTTGTGCGGAAATGGAATCTAGAGTTTAGACCAATTTATTGTCAATATTCATGATGCAATTTAGGTCTTAAACCGCTGGGTTGTCCAATATTTTTCAAACCAACACAAATATCATCACAAATCATGCTGCCCTCCGGCTGGTTATATCCCAGTATGACACCATGGCATGTTATATCTCCACTATTAGTTATATCCCCATTAGATCATACTAAATCTCACTGTTGAACCCCGTGCTTATTCACTACAATGGGGATTCGACATCGTTACCCCCATATGATGATATTGTGTGATATTGTCTATATCCCATCACATGGAGGTTTCCAAAAAAAGATGCCTTCCCAAAACCATTGGTATTCCCAGTAACAATAACCATTTTTGGATGATTGTTTGGGGTACCTCCATTTTAGGAAACCTCCACATCACGATTTTCATGGGTAATAGAACCACCTATTACCCAGCCTTCACCCAGCCGCCGTGTGGTTCACTGCAGGCCTCACCCCTCGGCAGAATGGTCACCACAATGCCGCGGTCCGTCTGTTCACTGCGTTGACTCAGTCAGGGCCAAGTGGTGCGCTGTGGGGCGGCGGTGTAAGCACTACAAAAATGTAGAGGTCCTCAAAAAAGAGTCATAGTCATAGTGGCTTGTCATTGGACTTGTAATTAGATTGGCCATAGACAATAGATTTTAAAGCATCTTACAGTTGAAAAGGTGATCAGGAAAGTCAAATCCAACTGTGCCATAGGTCTGATCACTAGCCAACAAAAAATAAGGAGATCGCCCAGAATTCATGGCTCGAGTGGAAAAATCGGAATGGCTGTGGACAAGGATAGACCACTGATTCCCTACTAATTTTGTTAGTGTGTCACTTGATTATTCCCCATGTACTAGTTTGATGGTGTTTCACTGTTCTGTCTTTGCGGGACCACAAGATTCTTTGGACAATCCTCCACCAAAGATCCATTTTTCGTTGGGATTTTCGAGCCATGTTTTCCGGAAGTGCATAGATTTGAGGATAAACCTATCTAATTATAGGAAACCCAACTGTTAAATTACATTGTTGCCATGTTTTCAAACAAAATCCCTACAACCCAAAGCATGTGGGATTGTCTCAGATTTTTGGAACAATTTCACTGAACCATTCCATGGTTCATCATTTTTGCTATTAAAACTGTCATACATTTTGTGGGCCCGCACCCTATGGCTTGGGAAACACACCAATATCATATGTTTGGTGAGAAAATATCCCGTCATATTATCCCACATGAAAAAACACAACTTCATACCATCTTTGTTGATATATTCCACCAAACTCAGGCGGCTTGGAAATGGCCTTGGACGCCACGAAGGATCTGTCCACGTCGGCTTTGACGTCAGAGGATCGTTCAAGGACCATTTTTTGTCAAGTCCAGAGACCCCCTTCCNGAAATGGCCTTGGACGCCACGAAGGATCTGTCCACGTCGGCTTTGACGTCAGAGGATCGTTCAAGGACCATTTTTTGTCAAGTCCAGAGACCCCCTTCCTGCCATCAAAGAATTGGGGGTATTCATAAACGACAGTTGGTTGGTGTTTTTNGAGGATCGTTCAAGGACCATTTTTTGTCAAGTCCAGAGACCCCCTTCCTGCCATCAAAGAATTGGGGGTATTCATAAACGACAGTTGGTTGGTGTTTTTTCTCCTAACATTAAGCCTTTGCTTATGTGAATCCACACCTTTTGTTGATAGACCCTTATCTTCTGTTGGTCTAAGGTTGAATCCTGATCTTTTGTTGGTGGAATCCTTATCTTTTGTTGGATGAACCTGGTGTAACCCATTTTTTTCCCCATTTTTTGGAGATTTCGGAACCAAACTCCAGACATCAGCGCCGCAGGAGGTTTCAATCGACGCTCCAAGCTGCCAACTATGGCAGCGGGCAGACCGAGAGCGCAGCAATGTGGCTGGGTTGATTTGTCGGGGATTTGTCGGGGGGGTGGGAAGATCCACATCGACCACTTCTGAGACTCGGAAAGTCCTGAGCTTCCAGCTGCTTCCCTGGCCGTTTGAAGTGGGCGATGACCACATCCCCCGGCGAAAGCTCCGACACCTGAGAGATTAAGTTATAGAATCCATGCAAAACCCAACGGTTTCTTTTTCATTGCTATATCATAATCTACATATGGCTCTGGATCAATTCACTCCAGACACAAGTAGCCACTTCTATCCCATTGTATTCCCGTTATATCCCAATCCTCAATATACAGCCATTATTCTTGGCTAATCATATCGTTACATCCCAATACATCCTCAATATTTTGCGCCACCCCGAAATTCAGATCGAAAAAGATATTCAATCCTACTGAAACAGAGATGATTTACTTCTCTATCTTTTGAGTGATTACTATGAAGACTATACACAATGTCAAGGTATACCCTCTGGTTATTCAACAGTTCGCCATGGAAAATGGCCCATTTATAGATGATAAAAAATGGTGGTTTGCCTAAAAAAGTGGTTTTCCATGGCTATGTTGAATAACCAAAGGGTAATATCCCATATTTCTCCCGCCTGGGGCAACCCTCGGCCCAAAAAGCTCACCTGTGAATGCCAGTCACGGATGCGCTGGGTGACCCAGGCCTAGCCGTGAAGCCGGTCAGCCCTCAAAGGGGACCCTACGTCTTTTCGAAATGGCGAGGTTGAAAGGAGTGAAATTTAAAGCTGGGTACTAGATGATATATACATTATATACATATACATATACATATACATATACATATACATATACATATACATATACATGTATATGTACATATACATATACATATAAATATACATATACATGTACATATACATACACATATACATATACACATATAAACATTATATATGTATGTATATATATATATATACATATATGTGTATGTATGTATAATATATATATATACATATACATATATGATATATAATATCTCAAACAATATCAACAAATGGGATAAGTTCAACAATATCAACCCAAACAATGTGGTTTTAATCAATCCCATTGTTTGATATTGTTTGATATTGTTTGATATTGTTTGATATTGTTTGATACAGTACTTGATTGGCCATGCCGCGTGCCCAATGCTGATGCCGTATGCCAAATTTCTGGTCATGTTGGTTTGAAATGTTATAGTGAAGCATGCTGACCGTGGAATCTAAGGAGGTGGAAGGAATTCCACCAAGCAACAATTCTGACAAAGCCGGACTCAAGTTTGTCAGCCAAACCCATGGTGTATCTCACATTTCACGGTTTGTCCAAGAATGCCGTCGCCATGTTGGGAAAATGATGACAAAAAACTGGATTTTTCCCAGAAGTAGTTGAAGTTGATCCCATCCTTGGAGGATAAATTCCCCTCAACCAATCCACTGATGGACATACCCAGAGCTCGGTCCTTCACCTACCCACACCCCACCTTCGACACGTGCTGATGGAATCCGTCATCGAAGTACAACTCCACCTGTCCGAGTCTGCATCAGCGCGGTGAGATTCCCCTCAAAACCTACCCATGAGTTTCATCAATTGCCGAAAACATCCAAAAACCCAACATGGGTGTGTCTGAAAATAGGGTACAGTACTACAGTACCCAAAAAAGTCCGTTGGTTTATCATCATTCTCCCTGTGAAAGTGTCCATAGATTGGTGAAGTGGATCTCAATAAATCCTACAAGACTTTCCTGTGAAGCACAAATTTAAGTTATCTTAAGACAATTCCAAATTGACTGAGCTTTTCTGAGCTTTTCTGGCAACAGCAAAAAGTAAATTTCTTGAAGCGCGGCGGCTTGTTTTGACTCCCACCACGTGCCGACTCACGGCGCGTTCTATGTAACCTGGCCAAACTGCGGCAATGGAGCACATGAGATCTAACATGCAATGAGTCAATTTGCCAAGAAACCCAGGGGAGAACCGGAATCTGCAACATCAGCATCAGTATCCGAGGTGCTTTTTCCGGTAAGATTAGACATATTATGTCCATTTACTTTGGAGGTTTGGTCCTACACCCGCTCAGCAAAGCTGAACCCATCTGCAGAAGTCCCAGAGAACAGCAACATACAACAACTACAACAGGACTGCGCCCTGATATCGTGTCAGCACACTATCTCGACAAAGCAGCTCATCAACCAGGAAACCACAATTGACTACAGACCACTGCAGTAGGATGAATGGCCACATGTAACAACAAACCCATCGAGGAGAAACATGGAACATCCAGCTCACAAACCATCCGTAAAAGCCACCACAACAAATAGTCACCATTTCATCATATTTGAGTCATGAATCAAAACCGTGCTCCTCTTCTCTTCACGCCAAGATAATTCATTGGCAAATGGATGTTCACCCCCAAATATATCCAAATATATCCAAATATTGTCCGTACAATAGATTTTGATATTTTTTGATCCATACCCATATTTCATCCACAAGAACCCACTTGGAAAACCCTGCCTTCAGCACCACAGCGTCGCTCACACGCGACGGCGCTTGGGCTTCGGCTCGTTGGACTTCGATGCTTTCAATGCCGCAGGGAAGAGTTGTGCCACAACGGCAGGAAGGCGACCAGCCTTCAGATCGGCCTGGTCGTTGCTTCATGTGGTTGCTAATAGTTTCTAATACATATGATTTGTGAACACTTGTAGTTTCCAAGACATTTAATTTACCTTATATATATTTATATAATTATATATACATATATATATATATATATGTACTATATAGATATATATATATATACTATATAGATATATATATATATATAACATACATATATACTATATAGATATATATATATATACTATATAGATATAAAGTTGTGTGTGTGTGTTTAATATGTTTTCGTGTGCTTTAATATGTTTTGATATGTTTTAATATAGCTATACCATATGCTTTGGAACCAAATGTTTGATGATGGTTTGATGCAGGGTTCTGTGTCGTGGGATGGTCCCTTGGTATCGGGCACTGGCCAGCCTGCCTGCACCTTCTTGGATTCGGCCCCAAAGCGCTGGGCGGCCGCCTTCAGTCTTTCAAGGCCCTGACATTCGTCCAAATCACTTTTGTAGACGTGATGTGTTTCTGCAAAAAGATTGCATTCTGCCAAGTGGTGGCCAGTCCCCACTGCCTTGCAAGAAAATTGACCAAAAAACAAATGATCTCCCTTTTTTACCATCAACTTTCAGAGGGTGCGAGATCCAGTCCCAACACTTCCAAAGCTGTCTGGGGATTGGTCAAAGTCTGTCGATGTTCATTCCACTAACCGGCCTTGAGGACAGCATGTTCCCCAATCGCTGGAAAAGATTCATCTGTAATCATACCTCTGGCGTTGCTCCCAGAAACACTGGTAGACACGAACAGGGAACCATGTCAGGTGTTTATAAGATTGTTTATAAGGATTTGTTTGGATTCAACTTCTGGGACAGGAACTCTGTCATATGGGTGGGTCTTAACATGTTTTAAATGGGGGATGGCCCAAAGCTGCTGTTATTTATTCGGAAAATGATGATGAACCATGGATTTTTGGGGCAACACTTTTTTGGACAAACTCATACAAGACTCATACCGCTTCAACTGTGCATGTGCTGCGAAATTGCTAAGTCATCCTAGCCACCCGCCAGCAGATCGGTCAAGATGGCAACCACCACCTCCACTTGCCAGCGATGAGCCAGGTCCAAAGCACCCAAAGCAGTTTGGTAGTCGAGCCCTTCTTGCACCGAACACGTGTATAAGATCCTGGGCGATGGGAGCAGGTGATAGGCATGCTGCGCAATGTGCGGGACAGGTCCGAAACAGGAACCCATCTAAACGTTTTTCAATCTTGCGGCATATTGGAGTTTTCGGATGCTGCACGTCTTTGGTATCCAGCATCTTGATTAGCAAGAACGTTAAATGCCATTTGGATCCGCTTGGAGTGATACACGGTCCTGACGGAATGAAGGGCCAATCTCAAATGTATGGGATTGCCAGCTCAAAAGTCAGAAGCTCCTTACCCGAACAACGTCAATAATAAGAATGATAACTATTAACTATCATGATAATAATTGTAGTAATGATAATAACAGCTAATTATGATGATGTGTGATAAATGAAAAGGGTTGTGAGCCGTCAAATGAATCGGGAACCTCACAAGTCCAAAGAGAACATGAACACCTGAGTCAACCTAGCAGTTGTGATTGAAGATCTCAAAGACTCAAGGAATAAGGCCTCTTTAGTGACAACCCGGGATGTCTGATATATACAGAGAGAGAGAGAGAGAAGAGATTCCAAGATAAAATAGATGGTCGTCTAAAACCCTGGGAATTGAGGTGTTTCGAACAGCAAACCTTTCCGTTATAAAAGGATGCCCGGCAGCCTGCGAAGCGCCCCCGCTGTGGATGGCCCTTTGCCCTGCAGGGACATTTTCCGCAGTATCCTTGCATGAAATGGGTATCTCTCTCTTACATTCTTTTACATGTTACGAGGGTTCCAGGTCTTCCCTTGGTCATCCATTGGGGTTCAAGATTGTTCTACCGAATGACCCCGCCAAGAATCTCCAGCAAGAGTGACACGGCCTTGCTGGACGTGTCCTTGATCTCAATGCGCTGGGCTTTCCCTTCCTTCATGGGCGATTGCAACATCGCAGTGACCACGGAGGATACTACTTTCAACATGTGGGCGTGCGCTGTCACCACGCCATCAGCAGTTTCGATGGTCAAGTCATGCGAGTCCTTTGCCGCCAAAGACTTTTCCCACACTGCTGCAATGCCCTCGTCGATGGACACTCTCCGTCGAACAGCGGGTAGGTCAGTCAATGAATCAGAGGCCTCCGCAAAGCACGACATCACCCCGCGCAGGAAATTGACCTCAGCGTCCCAGTCCCAGTCGTCTTCCTCCTCCTTGAGAAGTTCATGCCATGCGGACACAAAGGAAATGGCAGTGCGGCCCTTGCAGTGCACCTCCCTTTCGGTGTCCGCGTCATCAAATTCTTGGGACAATGAGGATTTTCCGCCACTGCATTTCTGGGCTATGCTTGCCCCAGAACGGATCAGCCATTCGATTGAGTTCAGCGCATCCTCAAATCGTTCTTGGGGATGAAGGAGTGCGTTTTCAATGTATGCGACCAGCACAGTCTTTCCGTCCGTCGAACGGCCGCTCCAATCGAATCCTTCCAGGTTCACCTTCTTCAAGTCCTTCAGGGGGTAGGCACCGTGCAGCAAAGCCCAGAAAAGCTCCGCTTGCGCCATCTGAGACCGCCAGAAGCCACGAGTTTCTGATAATTTGCCTCTAAACTCTTTGAAAAAAACCCAGAAGCCTTGATGGTGAACATTCGTGAACATTCCGTGTCCTGTGGACGCTGGATTGAAGCCGCCAATTGTTGATTCAACTAGGATCTGGCAGGTCTTGCTTTCCATATTTGCAGATTTGAAGGTTGGCAGCTGCGGTCCAAACCCACAGTCGCAAATATGCATGGCATGGATCACCCAAAAAAATGCATCAATGCATCAAACATACTCAAACATCATCCAACCATAGGTATCCATAGGATTCCCATAGGTACATATTATGTCGTTCCCTTGTAGCTATTGACCCATCCCCATGGATTTCTCAGCAGATCTCCGGCCGCCTCCAGCAGGGACGTGCTCATCACAGTCGCGGGGGCCGAGATACTGCTCTTTCCACCTCCCGTTTTGAAGTGAGCCTGGCATGGCCAGTCGGTGGCATGAAGCTATTTGCTGAACCTTGCCGTCTTGGAAGCTTGGAACAGTTGGTGATGACCCAACTCTGGGCCGTTGGGCAGCCCTCAAGACATCATGATTTCAAGCTATCCTCGCTATCTTCATGGTCATCCCAGTGGCACTGCACCCACCCCTGCAGGTCCCCCCGCCGCGCCTGCACCCGATCGGCCACAGTCCACTCGTGCAACCGCACGATCCAACCCAGGGGCACAGTCTGCAGAATCGTGTCCTACCATCAACAACTTGAGCAGAAACCCCATGGCAGCCTGCACCAAGCTTTCCCGAGCCAGAAACCCTTAGATACTTGATGGTAAGAGCAAAAAAAAGGAAACCTTACAGGAAATCCCGACAATTTGATGGGAAGACTTGTAAAACCTACCAAAATCAAGCTAGATAATGTCAGAGAATGGATGACAATAGCACATACAATTCACCAGTATCACATAACTTCCATGGATTTCCTCCATTTCCAGTCCTGGAATTGGACTTGAACTCGGCCCTCCATGGGCTCCGACAAAATGATGCCGATGTCCGTGTTGGTGCTGCGCCGTCCATCGTCACCCACCTGGCAGATGCCGTCAGATATGCCACCTCGTTTATTGATCATAATATACCCTCCAGTAAACTAACATAGCTATTGAAAATGGCCATAGAAATAGTTGGTGTTCCCATTAAAAATTGTGATTGTCCATAGTTATGTTGGTTTACCAGAGGGTATTCCCCACATATTCCCACATCACCATTTTTAATAGTCATGTTCCAGTGTCTATTCATCTTGATATCTCCATCGAACATATCCATGTAAAGAAAATGTTCTGGCTGAATTGCACAGTAGTTCACTCGTCTGAAATAAAATCTTCATGATGATTCAGCTTCGTGAATTACTACAATTCCAGTAATTCATAGGATGATTTCAATATTCCATGATCATTAATGATGATCAATGACCTTATCAATACTAATTCATAGAGAAACATCATGGCTACAATGATTACTAGCCTGATGTTTCCCCTTATTTCGAATCATCATTCCAGTACCCAGCGGTCCCGCCCACCTCATAGTGGATGTCGGCCACCGAGCCCACCTCAATCTGCAAGGTCCAAGGTCGTGCTCGGTGACAGACCTCGGAATTTCGCAGCAGAAATTGGGGGTTTTGACCAACAGAAATATGGGATTTACATCGGATGTATATGGGGTTTAGCCAACAACAATGGGATTTATATAATGGTGACATATGGTGACTTTAATGGTGATTTAATGGTGATTTAATGGTGATTTAATGGTGATTTGGAAGAATCCCTGATATATTGGAGGCATACTACCTTGATATTCCCAGAATCTCCTAACGGATATTTAAATTGATATGTCAAGAATTGTCACCATCCATTTTATCCGTTTGCAATGTACTATAACTACGGAATGCTACGGATAGTATAGCATTGGTAGACGATGTACCTATTTAAAATGGTGGCTTTCAATAGCTATGCTAAATTACCAAAGGATAAATGAAAAATGTTGAGGATGTCGTCATCAAACATTGGGATTTCGAGACTTCGAGCTCAAATGCAGTGGGAAAGGTTGAGGTTAAGTCGATCCAGAATTGGATGGTTCTAGTGTGTGACACTTAAAAATTTTGAAATCCAACAAATGAATACAAATGATCCGTGGCAGCTTCACAACCCAAAAAGTTCATCGAGGGGGAACATTGTATTCCGGAAGATTCCTATGAGAGATACCCTCCGGTAATCAAACATGGCAATGGAAAATCCACCAAATTTTTAGGTGATTTTTACAGTAAAACCACCATTGATGGGGATTTCCAATTGCCACGTTTGATGACCGGAGGGTATTAGTGATATGTAATGATCCCACTTCCTTTGAATGGTGGAAACCATGACTCCCCTTGAACTCTTGCCGCCAACTGCTTGTTGGACTAGACCCTGGCCTATGTTGTCTCTACAAGTGGTCACTGGGAATGGGTTACGAGACAGAGATGACCAGTGCATCTATGGTCCTGTTGGTCTTAAATTTCGACCCAATTCCAATGTTCATGGTGAATTGGTTGTTGTGTTCTGGTTGATATTTACCTTTTCTTCTGATGCTCGTATCACATTCACACATCTCATATCTCCAGATGATATGTTCACTTATTGAATGACATTCCCATGAATGACTCGGACATCTCGGATTCACCTACCATTCACCAATCGCTTTACCCAAGAATGACTCATCTTCCCTTTGCCAGGTGGTTCCCTGGGCCGCCAGGACCCAGGTTTTAGGCACGTGCTGCTCCACATTGTCGTCGAAGACTGGCCACATTTTGAGGCCGGGAGGGCCATGTCTCAGTTGGGAAAGTCCAACCCAACCAATGGAGTACATCCTAAAATTGCAATTTTTCATGGACAAAACATGATGATTCACCAGTGGAGTTGGGAATAGCCGATTCTCAGACAAGCCCATGCAGTATGATCTGAGCAACAAGCTTTGGGGGCTGTGAGAGGCTCGAAAATTGGGTCGTCAATATCCCCAATACATTGCCAAGATTACTCGGATGATTTGGATGTACGACTATGTTCCCACCAATCTGCCATGAATTTACTGTCGGACATGGCCGTTCTTTCCATGTTGAACTTGGCGCCACGTTCCGCCTACAAGGACCTCTTCCTTTTGCACGGCCAGCACGGAGCCCATGTCAGCTTTCATGCTTTTGGCCCCTCTCGCCCTGCGGTGAAAACTGGTGACCTCTCCTGGGGTTCCAGTGCTTCCAAGATTAAAACTCCAATGATTCTGGTCAAAGGATCCCAAAGGCATTTGGATCTGGATCTTGATTGCTCCGCAGGGAATCAAAATCGCTATGACCAAGACATTCATCGATTCGAGGAAAGGAATCTAGAAGGAAGCAATCAGCTGAAGTGTTCAGACATTGCATGCCCCTTTGTGCAGTACCTCGTGTTCCGGATAAACTGCTAAACGTGATTTCAAGCATCAAAGGCCTCAATACCTCTCGCATTAAATCCCTCTCGAAAGACACGAAAATGAATGTGTGGCCAAGTCAATTGCCACTTACAAATGGAAATATCATGAAATATGGAACAATGCCCTAGTGGTAATGAAAAAAATATGCCAGTTAAAAATACTGCGGTATATGACGTGACCCATTTCCAGATTCGATCTTCTCATTCCACACGGAGGATTTTAACCATTGCCTTCTTTTCCATAATGTCGATATTAGTTTTCATCTCAGATATCCTGACAAATCTAAAATAAAGACAGACACGCATAAAGATCCTCTTGTTGGCTAATCATATCATGTTATATTCCCATTATATCCCCATGCCATGGTATCCCCATTATATCCCCATTATATCCCCATAGTATCCTCATTATATCCTCTTATCCTTGCTTTCTACCGCAATGTGATGCATGAAATGCTGCGAAACGCTGCGGCCCTGGCCTTCCGCCATTCACCTTGAAGAAGGCATTGACACGGTCGCCAGGGTCCAGTCGCATCACTTGCTCCACCTTTGGTGATGGCTGGGATGGCTGGGATGGCTGGGATGGCTGGGATGGCTGGTTGAGAATCTTGGAAAATTTTGGAACTGATGGTTCAAGGATTTGGGAAGATTGTGAATGGCGGTTTCTTGGCTTTCTTGGGAAAATCACATCACTTTTTTTGGCTGTGCTTCACCCAGTCCTGACACACTTCGGTAGGAGCCCTCCCCACGGCCAAGGTCCAGGCCCAGCCCTGAGGGACTGTCTGGATGATTTGATCTTGGAACCTGCAAACGCAAGCTTTGTTCAAGGGGAAATGGGGGTTTCCCAAAATGGGGGTACCCAAAAATGGATGGTTTATAATGGAAAATCCTATTAAAATGGATGATTTGGGGATACCCCTTTTTTAGGAAACCACCAAATATATAATTGAGAAATATACAACATCAAATAATGCAAACATCTGGAAAGCACCACTCTTTTCAGTAGCTTCCTAGATAAGTCGGAACTATAGCTCCTATTTCCTCCTCCTAGTCCGCATCATCCTCATCTCCTCATCTCCTCATCATCCTCATCATCCTCATCATCCTCATCATCATGATCATCATGATCCTCATCCTGTAAAGTGCGTTAGAATTCCTCGAAATGGTTTTCGGCCAGAAGGCCCTCTTTGGACACGGAAGTGGCTGACCAAAAACACCCAAGGTTTCCTGTTTGGAATATGATCTACATTCATGGTGGATTTTCCATATCTATCTTAAGTTCCTGGAGGCTACTATGGTACTCGGGCCTGATGCGGACCTTGCCGCCGTCCAACAAGGACACTACCACGCCCAGATCCGTATTGCTGGTGCGGCCCTGCGTGCTGTGGATGCTGTGGAGTTCACTGATCTGCGGGGGTGATCCTCTTGAAATTTATATGATCTGGAAACCAAGAGTCGGCGTTTCATGTTTTGATTCAAGTTGGAAAAATGTAAAAAGAACATTTGGGGAGGTACGTCTTGGTGTTTAGGAGGTACTGGGCTCTGCAGGTTTCGTTCAACATGTTGGAACTGGAAACTTCAAATTCTTTCAAGTGCCAACTTTGAACTCTGGGATGACATGATACAGTACAGCATCATGGCAAGCCTTACATGTTTAAAAATAAAAGATCAGCCGGATATGGAAATGTCCTCCAGTTGTATCCACAAAAAAATCTTGATGTGGGAAACCCAAGAATAAACCTGCGATTTGGGGATGGTTGATGGCATTGGCCCACAGTAGAAACTTCCGATTCCACAAAAAATCAGCCCACCCCCCTGCCCTGCGGGGACACCTTTCCAGAAGCATAGTGCGAATAGACCACGTCTCCCGGCCTTGGTGCTACGCTACGCACGATGGGTTTCTCCCATCAGTGACCAAAGGTGGGATAAAAAAAAAGGTGATGGAACCATGATAATTAGTGGTAGAGTGGTGGTATAGGTTGGAGATGAACTGCGCATTGTGTGGAAAATCAAACATGGCAAGTTAGGAAGTCCCGGAACTCAATGGAGGTTCATCGAACTGAATGGGTGATTCTCCAGCTAGCCATTTTTGATTACCAGAGGGTATTCTTGGAATTGTTCTGAAAATGGTGTGTAACCTCCAAATTCCAAGGGATGGAATATAATTTTCCCGACTAAATTGCCACTTGGCATGTAATCACATTCTGCTTTCAGACACCCACCAAACCCCATCAAACTATATTAAAACGATGAAAACTTCATTTTTCTTGAGAATATCAAAAACTTTCATCAATGTGGGTAAAACAATCACAAACCATCCCCAATGACTCACCATTTTTATAGGTGGTATGTTTACCATTCCCAGTTATGGATGGTTTATGGCATTGTTTTTCCCACATTCTTCCAATAGCTGGATGGTTTATAATGGAAAATCCTATATCTATAAATGGATCATATATCATCCAAGTTATCATCCAGATGATATATTATCCAATATATGCTATATTTCATCCAATATATGATATATCATCCATTATCATATCTATGTATATATATATATATGTATATATATATATATATATCTATATATATATATTTTTTTATATATACATATAATTGACCCACATGAAATTGGATGATCAAACAGCCCCAGCGAAATGTGCCAAGTCACGCCAGGTCCAACTCCCAGGCTGCGAGGCGTTCCACGACCCAGGTCTCAGCAGCGGTGTCTCCGGAGTCCATGGCTGGGATATCGCCCATCTATCGATGATTTTCCCGAGGGTTTTCTAGGGGAAAATCATCGACAAATTGGAGTTGTTGAGTTGTTTATGGGAAAATCATCGAACTCAATGGAGGTTTGAATGGGGAGATCATCTACAAATGGAGGTTTCTAGCCAAGAAAATCATCGAACTGAATGGTGGATTTTCGAGCAAGCCACCTTTGATGACCGGAGGGTACAGCATGGTACATCAACCCCAATTATCATCATGGTCCATTGGATTCCCATGGTACATGTAGATCAGAAAAACCCTCAAGAACTGGTGAGAAGGTTTGATTCAGCAAGGCTTCTGAAGATCCTGAAGTAGAGTGAGATCGCCCCGTGGCCGTTGAACGCAGCAGGCTGGGTGGGTTCCATGTGGCAGATGAGTACATTGGCTGAAGCACCCGTCAACAAGATATCTTCTGGCTCTATTTGATGAGTGTATCCCCACGTCTCATTATGAAATCCCCACATGTTGCTCCATGGGTGGGTTTGGAATTTTGTGACGGCTGATGGCCACCCATCCTCCTGTGCCAACGCCTTCGAGATGAATTGGGTGGCACCATCATCGAATTGAACCTGTTGCAGGTTTGAAAGGGATTAGATTCTGGGTTGAGTTCCAGTCTGCTAGGGTTGGAACAGATCCTAGCCATGGCATCCACCTGAGTACGCGAGCCCCTTACTTCCGCCAGGACAATTCCGGACCCCTCTTCCTTGGGTGTGTCTGTGCATGAGTCTTGACGGAACACCCGAATGTTCACCTCCGCGAAAAGAACCACATGAATGAAATCTTGGGAAATGTGACAAGCAATGCCGACTTTGGCAGTTGACAACTATATACCTATGCCTATACCTTTTTTTTAATGTGTTAGCTGGTTCCTGACTGTTGGTTTTTACGAAAAACATTGGTCAGTTAGGATCATTATACCATTCCTAGGATGCGAAATCGGAACAAATACAAAACATGTCCAAACCACCAACCAGATTCAAACTGGAATCCCATCATGATATGTGTCCCACCGAAGTACACCACAAAACCAACCAAAATGGTAGTTGAAGGTACCTAAGATGCGGCTTCGATTTCCAGTATAGAGATGTAAGTGCTTTGAAACCTTATATCACCATGTTTCTTCGTTAAATTCAATTCTATCCCCATTATATTCCCATCAAAAATCACCATGTTTCTTGGTCAAATTCGATTGAGTTAGCATGTTTTCATGCTTAAAAAAGCCTCAAATCCCCATGATACTCTCCTGTAAACATGCAAAGAGGTGTGGAAAAGCCAACATAAATACAGATCATGTTTCCAAACTGGTTTCCCCATATCTTTGTCCAGATCTATGTATCTGATATGGGGATGGGTCAAAACCTACTATCACCATATTTTGGGCAATAAACTTCCATTAACATTAATTAACCAGCTATTTTCAGGTACCTAGGGTACTAGGGTTTTGACCCACAACATGTATATATACATATATATATATATATATATATATCATTATATATCTATGCTTACCCCAATCCCCTGGGGTCGCCTCAGCCTCCGAAGTGGTGAACTGCAGCAGGGTGCCCACGTCCGTGGCTGGCCGTGGGACGTGAGGCCGAGGATGTGTTTTGTATGGGGCATATATGGGGGTTTCCTAAAATGGGGGTACCCAAAAATGGATGGTTTATAGTGGAAAATCCTATTAAACTGGATGATTTCGGGGTACCCCTATTTTAGGAAACCTCCATATTTCTTGGATCATGTTGGGAATATCGTTTGGGAATATCTTTTGGGAACATGTTTTAGGAATATGTTGGGAATGTCTGGGGAACATTTTAGAAATATGATTGATATTGGTGTACAGTAATACCTTATCAATTGGGAATATGAATACTGAATACTGGGGGATGCCAACATGTATTCCGATCAATTAGGATACCATGTTTTTGCAATATAAACACTCTCTTGTGGGAATCTTATCAATTGGGGATTCCACAAAAAGGGATGATATGGCCGGGAGATGGCCCTTTGAAATTGGGATTTTTTTTCTCCAACAAGTTGGATAAACCAACAAACCTTGGGATTCAAGCCGCATGTGATGGAAGTTACCAGGGTCCCTCGGTCCCTCCGTGGTTTGAAACTGGCACCTTGGCTCTTCGCTCCATGGCTGTTCTGGAAATGCGCACCTGGGCAAATGAAAAGCCTGCGAAGCCTGTGAGCTTCGCATGTGGAAGTGTTCGAAGTCTACTTGCCATATATAACATCCCCAACTGGTCTCGGATTGCTGGTCTCAACCCCCATGAGAAAATAGCAGTGCTTGGAGGCCTGACAGACAAGGTTGAAACATGTTGGGAAAATACAGTGGAACGTTTGTATAGCAACCAGATCAGACTTGTCCTGGACTGCCATTTGCACGTCACTTTTTTGAGCACCAAGACAAGACTAGTTGGGATGGGATGATCCTCCGATGGGCTGGTCTCGGTGCTCCAATTTCTTCATGATTGCAGAAAATGGCTGCTGGATTTCTGGGGGCGATTTCAGGTGAAAAGCAGCAGAGCTCGCCAATGAAAAGTCCCATGGAACAAAGGGTTCTTCATCCAGCATAATAAAATCATATAACATCCCCGCTGTGTGGCAGTACAAACCCACAACTATCCAACAACCATGATTCGTTCAAATCCCCGTCTTGTTCAAATCTTCATGTTCAATCCTGTTTACAATCATGTTCAACCACATGTCGTTGCTTCAAGTCCCAAACTAAGGGAGTGGCCGGACACTGGAGTCCGCAAGGGCTTCACTCTGGATTTAAGCTAGCCAAAAAAAACATGGAAACCAACCACCAACCTCCCATCCCAGCTGTGGCTCCCCACAGACCCGGTCACCGGCACGCAGGATTTCCTTCTGCCGGCCGAACATCCCCCGGTGCCCGTGCCATTGCCTGGCAATTTCGAAGAATGCGATGATGCGTATGTCCATGGTAGGGGAGTTGAAGTAACAAATATGTATGTCATGGATGAAATACAGAATTATTACGTATTCTGTAATTTGATTCATGTGTATTTTAATATTCATATATTTACTATAGTATTTTTATATATATATACTGTATGTATGTATGTAGCCATATTTTGTATTTATGAAAGCAAGGAAATTGGAGGGTTAAGCATGTTTCACCTTCAGAATCAGGTACCACTTTCTAGCCCCAACCCACAGATCTTGGTCAAGTATGTCAAGTTTTGTGAAGTGTCCTGTTTTAACCCCTCCCAAACCACATTGTAGTACCATCTTCAACAACCCAGATGGTATAGTGCACCTCCAACTACTGCTGGAGCACCAAGTGCAAGAACGCGCAAAGTGCGACACGGAGTTGAATCTCTGTCGCCAGTGGTTGTGGTGGCTGTCAGGGGGGGTTGGGCTCAAATTGATGGCCGATCGCCAAAACCCAAACAGACGATATGGATATGGATGGCTGCGGACTTTGTTTCAGTGTGCTCTGGAAACGAAGATGGATCCACACAGCTTATTGCTACGAGTTTCTCACAGCTCTGTTTTTGGGACTGAAGAGTGGAAACCTCTATGTAGTAGCTGAAGCCATGGCTGTACCATTTGTCAATGATCCAATGTCTGCGGAGGCCATTTCATGCTTTATGATGTTTCATACTCACAATGAAACAAAGAGCTACTCATGTCGGTCAGGGTCTGAACTTGTCTAACCAATGGGCTGGAAGGTCCGCTGGAAGTCCCTATCGCATGATTCCTCATTCGTCTTGGTTTCGTCTGGGGCATTCAAAATCCTGACAACCAGGTGAGGCCTCCTCAGTTGCAAGTTGGTTTATCAACCCATTTACTAGTGTTTCACCCATAAACCGTAGTTCACCAAGTGATGTGCATCAACGTAGCTATAGCAAAACACATTCAAAGGGATTGGATCTCCTCTCTTCGATGATGGGATGTGTTCAATGACAGGGACCCCCCCGAAGACAAAAAATGGTGTCTGAATGTTTATGATCAGTCTGTCCTTTATGATCAGTCTGTCCTGTAAAAAGAATCGCATTTCGCGATTTCATCTTCTTTCATCTTATTTTAAGACATACACATTTTGGGAATTTCAGACACACAAATTTTAGTTTACCCCCACTTATGATCCCGAATCCCCCATATCTTCTTGGTAAAACCGCACAAATATGTCCCATCTCTGGGGATGGCTGTTCTAAGCATCCCCAACTTCGGCTGGCGACAGCTCCTTTAGCTCGAAACACTCCAAACGACCTGACACCGTCGTTACGGGACGGGTTACCCTCCTCCTCGTTCCGGTGCGCAAGCTGGGAAATCCCTGAACTAAATGGAGGTCTTAATGGGAAAAGCATCGAACTACACGGGTCATTTTCCATTGCCAATTCTGTGTGAAGGAGTGTAAACCCAGTAAAAACTTGGATTGATCCAAAAAAAAATCAACTGTTTGAAGATTTAAAAGCAACAAAATGTGGAGGGCATTTTGGTGGCTAAGTCCCTCCTTTTCAACATCGAAATGTTCATTTGGGATTATCCCACCAGCGGAAAAAATGGAGGAGAAAAAAACAGTCGAAGTCGTCAACTCTTGACTCAAGCGAAGTGGAAAGGTACGATACCCAAACCTTCGAAACCGGCAACCATTCAATGGAGGATTTGAAACTTGAAACCACCAACCAGGGTCGATTCTTAGAGTCAAAATATCTTTGAGCACTGGCCGTTCAACCCGCAAATGAAATTCCCGCCGATTCTGGTTGCTCACCTTCCCCAACCATAAAGTGGGGGCCCGTGCCGCATCTTCAGCCCTATATATAGTTAGTTATGTCCAATTAATTCCACATTATATCCGCGCTAATTATGTCCCATATACCATCATTTTTGTTGCATTTTTATTGATCATCCATTTTTGAACAAACACATCTATTCCCATTCATCACCGATGTATCAGCATTTTTGTTGGTCTTATCCCCATGATTCATGGTCAAAATCCAATGCTCTTCATTGTAATCAAATGCTATTTGTAGTAGCATACTTGTTCATTCTTCATATTTCCATCTTTGGCCACTTAGCTGCTTGTTTACTATCATGTTTTTTGCATCATTTTCTCATCATCTTCCCCATTTATAGTTGCATGGCCACCCAACTCCCCAACTCAGCTCCCTGGCCATAGAAGCCATCCCTCAGCCGCCGCTTGCTTCGGCGCGGAAGCGCCGTGGCCACCTCCCCTGGTGCCAGTGGCCTTGGGGCGATGAATTACTGGTTTATCATGGTTTATCCATCTATGGGGATTGCTCATTGTTCTATGTTCCTGCATGTTCCTTGGTGTTTTTGTCGATCAAAAAAAAAGTTCCAGAAATTTAACTTCTCCCTAACCAACGGTCTCCACAAGAAATTCACCAAGTCACGCAAGGGAAGCCCTGGATGGGTCCTTCGACTCGCCAGCTGCGAGCCTTGGATGGCCGAAGGGCCTGGGCGCCCTGCTTGAACAAACCTATCAATGGATTGGTTTTGGGGCAAATCTACAGGGAATCCCTTGTTTTTCATGGTTTTTTCGCATGAAATATAGGGAGGTCCTGTAAAATTGTCCCATAAACCAATCCATATACTTTCTTACTTTCCTACTAAGATTCTGGATTCACTGCAACAATCAGAATACCAGAGGGTACCTCCAGCAGTCAAACCAGGCAATAGGAAATCCACTTCTTCACCTGAACGTCATCAATACAGTAGGATTTTGACTACTTATATATTTGAGATTGCCACAGTTGGACTACGACGGGGTATATACGATGAAGAGATAAGTTCATTATAACATACTTGTGATACTATAATCTACTATATAAATCTATATAACATAATTATATACAGACACATGTCATGAATTGTAATGTATCAAAATATGACATCCTCCTTTCCTCTGACCTGGCCCTTCTAAGGGTCTGGCAGACTGTGAGGCACCACATCCTCTGACGTGTCATTGACCTCAATCCGCAGCGGCGTCCCATTTTGCTGGTTGGTTAAGAAGATTTCCCTGTTCACCTCTAACCCTAAGGATCGTGATTTACTGGTGATGTCTGGTGATTAAGAGGGATTCAATGGGATTCAGTGGTGATTGATTAGAGATTCAATGGGATTTAGACCGCGTGGATTACGAGGGAATTCATGGGAATTCATAGTGATCAATAGGGATTTAATGGGATTAAAATCCTTTCCCCTAATATTAACCACCCCAAGAAACCATAGGAAAAAGTATGGGATAAAAGGACATATTGGGATTCATTTAGGGTGTGTTTAATATTGGGGGGATATGATGATATTGGATAGCATCACCCCCGAACTAACCATCAGGGGTAGATGGCAGTCACTGCTCAATTCAGTCCTTGGGGTCACCACCATGATCCACAACTCGGGTTCCTCCTGAAATTTGCGGAGGGTTGGAGAGCTGGTGCCAACCGGAGATGTTGATGCTACAAGTATTTGATTGTAGGGGACATCTGTTGGCCAATTGAGAGTGTCATGTTTTTCTGAATTTGCTTCGTGTCCACATGTGCCAGCCATCGGTTGGACTACACCTCAATGATGCCAGCTGCTGAAATGACTTTGTGGGTGTGTCTGAAAATGCAATATCCCCATTTATGGCAATCTTTTGTGGGGGAAATAGTGATTCATCAGCAAATTTTGGGGTGCCCTATTTTTAGACTGACCCTTTTGGGAAACCATCTTTAGGGGGTGGGGAAACCTTGCTGGAGAGGACGTGAATATCTTGACTCTTACGCTGCGATTGTGCTTTTCAAAACTTGCGCCATGCACAGGTACTGAAGGTGTCGTGGTCGTGAGAGTCCGAAACCAGGGCCCGCCAAACATTGGTTTGTCTTGCTTCCCAATTCCAATGAACTATCATTTCCCTGTGAAACGCTGTAACTGTGGGGTGTAACGGTGTAACCCCGCAATTTCAGACAAACACCCAAAAGATCATATTGTTGGCTAGTTAAATCTCAGCATATCCCCGTTGTATCCTCATTAATTATATCCACCTTACATCTCCATTGGTCCATGTTATAATCCGGCTACATCCCGATTATAACCCCATTATATCCCCCTTTCCATCCCCCATATATCCCCAATATATCGATCCCCATATATACCCATATATCTCCGTTAGAGTTCCCATGAAGTATGGTATCTCTTCACCTTCCCCAAGAAACGCCCCAGCACAGTCCGCTTCGGCCGCGCCTCCAAAACAGCTGCTGTGGCCGCCGCGGCAGCAGCGGCGGCAGGTTCGCAGTCGTCTCCTACACCGTTGTTCTTTAACGGGACCGAAAATAATGGGGAGTTTAATACGTAAAAAAACTGGGGATATCATCGGGATAACAATATGGGGACAATTGGGGATATAGTGGGGATACAATGGGGATATGATGGGGATATAAAATGTAACCTAGCATTTTATGGGGACACAGTGGGGATATTAATCTAATCATTTAATCATCTGGATACGATCTTTGGGTGTGTCTGAAATTGTGGTGTATCCCCCCGTTCCGTCCATTTGCATCAAATTCGGGGGCACCCAGATCTCAAATGGTTGAGTTTCAAATGGTTTTCAATGGACCCAACAGCAGGCTTACCCTCTACCCTTTGAGGCATGCCCAAATCTCACCAGAAAACCTAAGAAATCACCCAATCGCCCCTAGGACAGTGCAGCACTCAACACATTCAGAGCCGCTCCTTCAAGGAAAAGCCGCCCAGATTTGACGACGTCCCTTGCAACCTTCGGCATGAAAAGAATCTATAAAGGATGGTTGACATTGGAAGATCTGGAAATTTTCGCACACATGAGCTTTCTTGGATTTTTATACATCATTGGTTTCCTCTTCCCTCACTTTGGAGACAGAAATGATATTCTTTTCACGACAGGGCGCGAGCTAGAACTTGAATCACCTTCAGGTCCATTGAAATATGCAAGAACGTGTATGATGAATATCATTCTGGGACATATTATTGCTATTATCATCATAGTATCCAAGAATAGTAATGATAGAGGGTCCAATATTAGATGGATTGTTTTGGCTTCTTTTTTGTGTATGTTTGCAAGCGGTTTGCTGAAGCTGTTTATCCACGTTTGTTTTGATTCAAGTATGCTGCTGTTTTGGACTTGTGTTGCTGATTTGTTGTCGGGTGTTTAGTAAGTTTTGTGGGGTTGGGGTTGCCTGTCGTGTTTTTTTTTTGCTTGTTGATAGCTGTGTTTCTGTTCTGCTGTTCTGTGTGGCCGGGGTGCGGTGATCCTTCGTGTTTCGGGGCAGCCTCGATTTGCTTTGGTTTGTTGATCGTATTCCTGTACGGGCTGCAGTGATGCTGTGGCCGGGGTGCTGGTGTTGCGTGCGGCGAGCTGGGGTTTGAAAAACTCAGGGAAGTATACAGTATATAGAAGTATATATTAGTATATATAATATAGAAGTATTGCGTGACATTAGCTCCCTGCAGCCGCCCGACACCCGCCGTGTTTTCTGCTGGAATGTCCGCCAACAATGCCGAGGTGAGAAAGGAAACTCATCAGGAATGATTTAGTCAGAAAAAGGCACAATTTGTTCTGTCGACACTTTTTGCATTGGCTTGGGGATTTACCCCAGGAATGCGAACATCTGCAAACGTCATTTTTTTCTCGTAAAAAAAAGGCCACAACGGACCCTTAAACAAGGTCCAAGCTTCATCCCGGCAGGCGGATGTAAACTGGATCTGTTCTAAAAATCTAAAACCATTTCGCCTAATTTCCTACAATTTCGTGAAACGAATCCAATGCAGACCGGCATCCACTGGTCCAAAAAGTCAAAGACGACAACCACAGAGCTTGCTGTCAGGGAAAAAAGCAAGGCTGAAACGCAACTCTTTCTGTGAACCTATGCCAACTCGCACACTTTGTAATGACAGATCTCTGACTCCCTGGTGCCATCTGCAAGAGGCGAGGCTGACAAGAAAGGACAATCAGACCAGAACGCGACCTCTTTTTGTGCAATTTGCAGAGATCTCCGTGTGGACTTATCGGTCTGATCAGCAAAGGATCAAGTTTTTCCGAGTGGAAGTCGCCAGTGATGGTACAACTCAAGCGGATGAAGCTGTTTTCTGTTATTGATGCTGTTGGACCCCTCTCAGTATACTTTGGATGGTATCCAAATCAGAAGCGGACCAAGCCAACTCCAAGCAACAGATCTATATACATGATATCCTGTGGGATCATTTGTGAAGTGAGCAAATCCATGGTTAGCAACTGGTCCATATGGTTTATAAGTTAAGTGAAGTGAAGTACATCTCCCATATTCAAAGTGCCAATTGATGTGGAAAAGCCATTGGTAATTTGTGTCGCCCCCGGATTCAAAAACCCTGTAACAATCTGAAAGAGTTCCCCTCCAAACCAGTGTTAATTACTCTGCTACCAGGACTAAAACAAAGACGGTCGCCTCCAATAAAACGAGTCTGGATTCCGGAGTTGACAAATGATTACAAATGGATACAAATGGTGAGGTTTTAACATATGTCACGCCTGATTGGGTTCTTGATTAATGACTACCAATGATTACAAATGCTTTATTGGCTTTGACAAGTGATTCCAAACACTCAGCCGGATCTGTTCTCCGATTGTCCCCTTTCCAGGCCGGCCGTCAGCCACTCGAGCGAGCCCTGAGTGCCGTGACCCAATAGCTGGAACAACAGAAACCAACCATGTTGGTGGTGTTTGGGTTTCATTTTACCACTTTTGCCACTCATTTCCAGGATCATCATAAAAGCCATCCTTGTTGAGCCATCCTTGTTGAGCCTCCCATGATTCTTGGTGGCACCGTTTCTAAACAAAAGAAGCGTCCAGGTTGGAGCCAGGTTGCTGGTACACCAGTTGGTCCAAGTCAAAACAGTGCTGCCTTCAGCAGAGACACATCATGGATCACATGTATCCACAGCGTGTCCACAGGTATCCTCGTGCACAAAAGGGAGAAAGACTGAGAGAGGTGGAGTTTTGAGAAGTGCGGCGAAAGATCTATCTCCAAGATTAAGAAACTACTGACGTCAGAGATTCACAAAGAAGTCCGACCAAGCTCCAGACTTATAAACTTGGCGACCCACCAGCGCTTCCAAGTCGCGCTTCACAGTGCCTAAGCGTAGCAGGTTTCAATCGATGGGATCTCGTCACCTCCCACTACTCCCCCACTTTGCTGGTTAATTCCAATTGTTGGCTGCTTCAGATCACATTTTGGGTGGTAAAATCACCTTAAAGCCCATGTTTGGCTGCTTCAAATCACATGTTTCTTGGTTTTTGGACCAAGTCCCCATTGCAACGACTCAACGACTCAAGGTGCTCCAAGGCACTCTCAGGGACAGATCTCAGCCGCGCGTCCAGCAGGAAGTTGAAGGCCTCCCAATGCGGATGTCTAATGGTTTCTAAAGGAAAAGTGGTGGAGTTCTTATGGTTTAAATCTCAATGGTTTGTCAAAAATGTGGATGTTTCATGATTTCTAAGAGAAAAGTGGTGACTTCAACCACAATAACTATGGACCTACCAACCACAATAGTCAGTGATTTATGATTTGTTTGCGAGCAAAAATACAGCTTGCGAACCAATTTGTTGGATATGATGAACCAACTGCGGATGACCAGCCACTTTGTGCATGGCTTCGTTAAGGGCCTTCTCGAAGGGCTCTTCACCCATCTTTCGGATCAACCTGCCAGTTGTGCTAAGCCAGAGCTCGTGCTGCCGCTGATGATTCGCTGCTGATAAGACCCACTGGGGATCCCTGACTCCTCCTTCATGCGAGAACCTGGAGAGCGCCATGGAACGAGGTGAACTCCCTTCAAACCTATATATGGACATAAATCAGATTGGACCAACGCCATCACAAGTCAAGATATATAGGAAAATGATTGATTGCAATGGCTGGTGTTACTTGTTGTCCCCCATTTTTGCCCAAAACTCCCATTACAGTAGTTGTCCGCAAAGATTCCAGATTTCACCTCATGCTTGGCGGTTAATATCCAATCGGCTTTGTTGGAAAATAGGATTACCCAAGGTCATTGGGTTACCGCCCGGCAATCAAACCTCGCAATGGGAAATCCCCCGTCAATGGAGGTTTATACGTTGTGTGAAAGCCATCGAACTAAATAAGGAGGCAGAGTTTTAACCATTGCCGTTCTCTGGGTTTTATTTGTTACTCACTGGACTAGGCGGGTGCCTTGCCCATGACTTGTTAATGAGCGCTTTTCCAGCTCGCCATCTTTGATTACCAGAGGCTTACCCAAAATTCTATGATCTAAATTTTGGCTAAAAACAATTCTCAAAACATTCCAAAACATTCCAAAACTATCGAAACTATCCATGGCCAAAGATCCTTCCCCAAAAGCAACGGGCAAGAAAAACAGAGCCCCCCGGCGAAGCTCGGTGATGGGAATCGCCAGGGTCCCTCTCGAGGCCTGGCATCAAATATACATGGTTAATTAATGGTTACATATATGTATATAGTTGCATAATGTTGCGTATAGCTAATGTAGTTCTATAGTTTGATAGTTATATAGTTATAAGTTATATAAGATTTCGCGCTCTCACTGTTTTCCATCCAAAAGTTTGGAGTCCTCTCTAGCCTGTACGTTTCACAGGCAAACTGTACTGTTGCTATCTGCCCAACCTATGATGACAAAAGCTGGGCTGGGTGGCTAGTGGGCAAGCTTGAGAAAATGGATGGAGTGTTCAATCTGTCAATCTTGCAAGGTCAAGATTTCGCGCTCTCACTGTTTTCCATCCAAAAGTTTGGAGTCTTCTCTAGCCTGTACGTTTCACAGGCAAACTGTACTGTTGCTATCTGCCCAATCTTCCGTCCTTTCCACTCCAGCCAGTCTACCATAGGTTGGTCCAAGTCCCTGGTGGGATGAGTGAATTCAAGAAGAAGATACTGCGTTCAAGCACTCGAGGGTAATTTTGCACAAGCTGGTCTATCTTTGACCTCGTCTGAGCTGTCATGGTATTCGTATGGGTGGCTATGACAATCTCTTGCAAATAGACCTCGCAGACCCGTGAGCTCATCCACCGCCCCCTGCGGCGAACAAATTCTGAATCCTCGAACTTGTGCAGCAAAAACGTGGCCCCTCCTGCCCTCAGCGAAGCCAGATCGTAAGGAACTGATGTCTTTGTTCTGGTGGTAGGTAGGCCAAGTGCTTTCTGAAGAGCAGCAAATCTTCTCCTCAGAGCGGAAGGGGAGCTGTTCCAAAGAAGTTCGCTCGGACCCAATCGCCCAAAAACTGCGGTAAGGAGCTGCACCGCATCTGATGGGTCAACTCTCGCAGATTGATGTCTCGCCGCAACCCCTCTGGTTTTGGGCTGATGAATGAGGATCAGCGCAAAGGATCTACCAGGGGTTCCATCGCTGGGTAGCACCAAATCCTTTCTGCAGGCCAGCAAAGCTTCACCGACTCGCATCACGCCAGTCCATGTCATCATCAGTATTGCCGCTTCGCGCGGCCAACCCCAGAGCAGTGAAAGAGTCACGAACGAAAGCAGGACACTCAAAGGCATTGCAGGATGCGATTGGTGAGGTTCATCACAAACCCATGCAAATGCTAAGTCCCAAGCGCTGGCAAGTTGCTTCTTGAGGATTGGTCTTCGTGCAGTGATCCCATTGATGGTCTCTGAAAAACGTCCGTAGGCCTTTCCTGCGTAGTACAGCTCTTTTCCATACCTAACAAGCCATTCAGAAACCTGTTCAGGGTCAATGTATCTTGAATCAACCAATACTGCAAGAGTCATGCCAGCATTTTGTACTAGCCATTGTTCAAACTGTTCCAGCAAGACTTCCCTCCTACTTCGTGTTTGGGACAAAACTGCTCGGCCCGCAACCAGATTCACTCCAGCCCTTCGCTCTGCTCGTTGCAGCTCTTCACGTCCAGCAGCTGACATCGGCATGGCTTCTGCAAAGGTGATGAAGGTAGCGAGGGGCAATGGCTGCAGTTCATGAAAGGTGGTCTTACCTACTTTAGTGCTAATCGGGGTGATGGTTATCCCTGAAGCAACTAATTGGCACAGGACTAGCTGAGAGAAGCAAAATCCAAATGGGAGGCGACAAGTCCACCGCAGACAGAGGAAAAATCCAATGACAAGGATGAGCCCAACAAGGAGATTGCTAAGGAAAAGCCCAAGTGCAAAGGCAAGTCCACCGACGAAGTGGGAAATTCCAATGACGGGATTGACAAGGAAGGCCAAAATCCAAGTCCATGGCCAGAGGTCACCACTACCTGAGGCAGAGCAGCTTGAGGTGGATAGGGACTCGGAAGTTTTGAGAAGTGACAGGAGGATGGTCAGGCGAATCCAAGAAGCTGCGACTCTTGAGAGAGCCAGGGAGTGAAGCTTTTGGGCAAAGTCTTCGGAGATCTTGTCAGCAAATGATGTTGAAGTCTGCTCCTCAACCTCTCCTCCCCTGGATGGCGAGTCAGCCGTATTCAGCCTGGTAGGCGAGAAGCCCAAGGCAGGATAAAGTCCACCTGCAAACTGCCATGCTGCTCCCTTTCTAAGAGTTGGGTGAAGGGCTCTGGAAGAACTTCTGCCCTTCGCATGGGAGCACTTTGCAACCCGGCTGTCCAGGAGAGTTGTGAACCTGATATCTCCACCCTGCTTCGTCAGCTTCTTCAGCAAAGCTACATATGCGCTGCTCTCCAGGATGTTGATATGAGAGGACCTCCTCCAAAACCATGAAAACTCAAGCTCCCAATCTCCAGATACCAGCATGTCGTTTGCAAGCACTGATTCAACTCCTCTGACATCAATCTCTGCCTCCTCACGCGCCCTCTTCCTCCTCAAAGCAACCTCAAAAGCCCTACCTATGTGCTCTGCAAGTGCTTCGGTGTAGATGGCCGAGGGTTTGGTGTATTGGCCTTCTATTCGCACATGGTCGTGCCCTCCAGGGCACTTCCTCTCCAACGCCTCCATGTCAATGCTCTTTCCAATCAGTCGGAATTCCTTCTTGTGTATGCTGCCAAATTGGCATGAGGCCACCACCGCTTCGCTGAATCCCTTGAACTCCAGAAGAAACCTCCAAACAGAAAGCCATGCCATCTTCGACAGCCTGGGCTGCTCGGCTAAGGATGGGCACTCGCAAACTGCAGCATACCAAACCAAGAAAAGGCATCTGAAGGCGATGCAGTTGCCCAGCAAAGTCTTCGGATTTCTTCTGTCGAAACCCAATGGCTCCTTGTAGGATCGCACAGCTGGATGGGCCGCTGGGGAGAAGGTGGTACAGACTGGTTCAGCCATGAGGCTATTGAGTCTCCCGGACCTGAGCATATCGCAGAGCCACTCTACCAGCTTCAAATTGCAAATGTCAAAGTGCGGAGAATCTGACAGCTCTATCGGTGGCATTACTCTGTAGCCCCGCCCAGCCAGAAATTTTGAGATTGAAGCTGCCCCACCGCAGATCTCAACGAAATCAAATCTGAACTCTAAAGAAGGCTTCGGGCTCTGGGATGCCAAGTCAAGGTCCTCACCAATGGCTCTTCTAAGCTCACGGAAGGGCGGGTCAAGTGCTGAGTAGCCTCCCTTCTTGTCACCTCCCAGCCATAAAACCCTGGCAGTCTTCTCAGAAATTGGCCGTGACACAACAGCGCCTTGGCTCATAGACGCATCTGTGGCAAAGAGTCTGTCATGGTAGCAGGCTGACAGGTCTGTAATGGCGACAAGCCCAAAGATGGATGCCAGCACCAATTCTTGCGCTGTAGATCTTGGCATCTCAAAGACATCTGAACTGCCCCGCTGCTCTTCCGCACTGAACTTGTAGATCTCATTCAGCAGACATGAGAGGCACCTTCGAAACATGAAGACTGAAGTCCAATTGACCGTGAGACGAGATGCCGTTGGTTGAACAACCTTCTCAATCAAACCCAGAATGATTTGTGGAACAACTTTTGTTTGAGAAATTCAAATGATCTTCTTGCCGTGGACCAAGAAAATGGGGAAAGTTCCTGAGCACTAGGGGAGCTTCGCAACTCGCAAGGTCAACAGAGCCAGGGTGAACCTTTTCTGCACAGGCGCACCAACTGAGGCGACTCCAAGAGATAGGGCTCTGTCAGATGTGTCTATCTCAGCTCCAATTGCCTTGAAGTGGCGGCTTCCAACAACATCTTTTTCTGGGGAACCCAAGACCTTCTCACGCTCGTACTGCTTGGTGGCTATCTCCAATCTTTTGACTGCCTCGGATTTCGCAGGAGGTGTGCTGCACGGCCCAACTGACAGGCAGAAGAAGTCGTCAATGACCAAGCCTTGGTAGACTGGGCCTCTTGGAAATGGATGGTGGCCAAGGATCTGCTCATCTGAGCCCAGCAAGCCAACATCTTTGAGCAAAGCGCCATGGGCTGACAGGGCAAACTCAACGCCCAAGTGATCACCCTGCAGCAAGCTTTTGAAAGTTGGAAAAACTTGATCCTCAGCAACCAATAGCCCTCTTGGCCCTTTCCCTAATCTGTCACCGGTGACATGTCGATGAGCTGCACCTGAAAACCTCCTCCGTAGATCCTCAAGGGCCTCGGTGCCTTCAAAGTCAGACTGTGGGAAGGAGAAGGGCAGCACATTGCTATTCGCTCTCTCGGGGCTGGCACGGCTCTGATGGTAGAAATCCTTCCTGTCAGTAATGGCTCCATGAATGCAGCATCCCTTTGGCACATGCAAACTGGTCAGAAGATAACCTCCGGGCAAGTATTTGCTGGGACCCTGCAGGGAGCATTCAAGTTGATTTGCCAACCTCCTATCTCCAATCTGCCTGTCGCACTTCTCATCTTTTCTCGCATTGAAAATGCGAGTGAAGGCTCCTTGAGGGGGAGCTGCAGTGGTGAGACCCAAAAGTCCAAGGTCACTCCACTTTTTGGCTAGTTTTCTGTACTCCTCTGGATCCTCTTTGGAGAACTTGGGGCCAAGTCCATGGTCTATACGCTGTCCATGGTGTAGAATCATCGGCTCAAGGTAGGGCAGATACAGCTCATCATGCAGCCACTCATCTAAACGCCATTTGCCCTGCCCTACCAAGCGAAGTCTCTCAGCATTCAGACTGGAATATGGCTGCACTGCCGTGTCAACACCATCCTCTTTCGTAATAACCCCTGCATGGGTCTTCTCAAAATCCTTTCGCCCAGAAACATAGCCCTTTGTCTCCAAAAGTCCATTGCGCTTGGCAAAATGCTCAAGCTCTCTCATCCTTGCTACGAATTCAGGTCCAGACCGACCTGGAACCAAAGAAAACTCCTCAGCTTCAGGTGAATCACACGCAGTCACAAGCGCCGCCAGTCGCTGATGGATGCGACGTTGCACAAGGTTGGGGCGCCTCCCAAGCAAAGTCAAGGTGTCTCCTGTGCTGACACCGGCTAAGAAATTGATGGCCACAATGAGGACATGAAGAAACCTCTTTCTGACCAAAGTTCGCCATCTTCTCAGCGAAAGCTTGGGGCCACTGCTTGCAAAAAGTCCAAAATCGGCAAGCGGTAGTGGGAAGACTGCGGAAGCTGGGGCAGAACCACAGCATTGGATATGGAAAGTCTGTGCAAGAAGAAAACTGAATGCAGTCCTGGTTGACAAAATCCATCTCGGAAAAGCTGCCAGGATCTTGGGAACGGTTGAAGAAGCCTCCTCCAGAGAGCCGGAAGATTCAGGGAGCTCATCACCTGCGGGTGCTGAAGAAAGTCGAGCAGGTTCTTCGACAACTACTCTTCCTCCTCCTTTCCGGATCCGCCTCCCTTCTTTCCTCCTCCCTTTGGCTTCTTCGGCACTTTCTTGGGGGCAGCGTTGCTTGGTGCCGCATCTTTGTCTGGCTTTCCTCCGGTGGCATCTGACCTTTTTGAAGCAATCAAGTCCATCTCCTTGATGTAGGAAAGTGCAATTGTCACCCAGCGCTGCTCCGCTAGTGGCGCAAAAGCCTTGCCCTTCGCGAAGTTGGTGACTGATCTGTTCTGAAAGACTCCAGCAGGCGGGTCCTCGCTCAATGACAGGAGCAGCCCTATGTCCAGTCTCCCTCCATCCAACGACCCCTGCTCCAAGCACACCGCAAGGAGTGCTGCTGCATCCTTGGCTGCTGGGTAGTTGTCGCTCTGAAGATGGTCCAGCAGAATGGCAACTTGCCACATCAGGCACCCCAGATCCCATTTCCTCCCATATCCTCCATATCTCTCCACATAGGTCGTGGGGATGACCCCCCTGGATGCCAATTCGGCAGGGGACTGGTCTGCCGGCTTCGAGGGCTGCATGCGTCTTGCCATCGCCTGGATGACAGAGTTGAAGAAAGTTCCTCTCTGGGCTGACAATTCCTGTTGCAGCTTCTGTCGTCCTTGGGAGCCCTTGCTGGAAATCGTCATTGAAGAAGATGTCAGGTCGTTCAGAGTGTCTCCTCCCGCCAGCTGTGTCACCAAAGCTGCCATCGCTTGGCTCTGGGCTAGCATAGCCTTTGCCAGGTCTGATTGCTCCAAGTCCCCTTGCTTCTCCTCCTCCAGCTGTGCAGCCTCGGGCACAAAGGGTGGTGGCGCTGAAAGACGGGAAATCCCAGGAGTCATCATACTTTTCGGCGGGGGCATCTGCCGCAGCAAGTCCGCAGGGCTGGCTGAGCGTGGAACAGATCCAGCGGTAATTGAGGAAGACAGTGGCTGCTGCAATGCTGATGGTCTTGACATCTCTTTGGAAAACTGTGCCTCCATTGATGCAGTGCGCAGACTCAGGTCCTCCAGCTGCTTCACAATGTTGGGCAATGTGCTGCTCACTTGTTCCAGCGACTGAGCTAGAGATGCCACAGTAACCCGAGCCCGTCTGGCTGAGTCCCGCACCTGGTCCTCCACCACCATTTGGAACTCCTGCTTTTGGCCTCGCTCCTCTCCGAGCTGGTTCTGGTGGAGTCTCTGGCACAGCCTCCGCCTCGTCCGCAGAGTAGAACACCACAAGATTCCCCGAAACTGGGTCTTTCACCCATTCCCAGGCTTTTCTGACCAGATCTGCTGCCAAGGGGACAAGAAAAGGACGGTCTGCATGGAAGGTGTGCAAAAGATCCAAAGGATGAGCTGCTGGATCGAACGGCTTCAAAGTATCGCCAATTTCTGCTGATACATCGACCAGCAGTACCCCCACGCTTTCTCCCTCCTCCGGCTGAGGCTGCTCCATGAGATTGAAATCCTCTATGGTTCCAGCAGCAACCAAAAGTTGGAGTGATTGCCCAATCCTGTCCTCCTCCTCTGCAAGAAAACCTCTCTCTAACACTTCTGAGGCAAAAACGCCCATGGGAACGGCCAGAAGTGCTCCATCTCTCCTCCTCAAAACGACCAAAGCCAAAGTGAGGGATGAACCGTCGATGTCCTCTAATCCAGCGGGTATTTCCAAAACCTGAACTAGATATCGCTCCAAAAGTTCTGATCCCTCCACCAAAGCCATGCCGCCTAGTTGTACTCAGTGATTGAGAAACCTGCAGAGTCTGCGTAGATCTTGGCCTCGGTCTCTGAAGGGAATGCGTGAGTGACTGTATCACTCCCTTCGAGCTGCCCAATTGCAGCCCAGAAGGACCCGGAAGAGGTGAAGATCCTTGGAACCTGGCAGTTCTCGCAGCGCAGCACCACCCAAAACCGATTGCCCAACTCGATGTTCTCACATGAGTTGGGAGTGGCCACCTGTCGATCAATGACAGCACGGGCCCACTGCCCTGCGGTCCAAGCTCGAATTGCCCTCTGTGAAGGTGACAGCCTTGAGGCTGAGGCACGCAAGTTTGACCCAGCAGCAGAAATCCAATGCAGAGGGCAAGGGCGAAAAGAAGCCCTGACAGAGGACCTTGTTGAAGAGGCCACTGAGGTCTCAGATTGTGCTGCCACCGAGGCCGGTGGCGCCTCTGAAGAGGCTGAATGCTGGGCAAGCCCTGGACGGGTCTCAGACACCCGTCGCACAAACTCAGCAGCACGTGCCGGGGAGCCCTTGACAGTGATCTGAAGGCCAGAAAACTCGATGGCAAGTTGGACCTCCTCCTGGTCCTGATCAGTGTTGGTGCTCATGCAAGTACCTTGCCAATCGAGAAACAGTAGGGGCCCCAGGTGCCTGTCTGACCTGATGGAGCCAGGATGGATGAGGACGGAACCCCAGAAGACAGAGCAGAGCAAAGACAAGGAGTCCAAATCCAGAGATGAAGCCGAGCAGGTAAGATGCCAGGAGGATGCCAAAGGTAGGGTGACCGCAATGGTGTGGGCAGGCTAGTCCGTACCAATTAGTTACTATACCACCTTGGATGATCCTCAGGGCACCTACGACCACCTCCATGAAAGCTTGAGAAAATGGATGGAGTGTTCAATCTGTCAATCTTGCAAGGTCAGTTATACTATGTAGCACTCACTATGTTTATATAACTATGTTTGCCATTTTATGCTCAGGATTCGCAGTACATCAAAAACGTTCGAAGAATAAGAAGAACTTCAACTTCTTCTCGCCTCCGGCGCAGATCCCACGGGACTCCGATCAAGGCTTCCGGTACGGCGCCTTTGCCGCTGATGGGTTGAGGATGAGGTTGTTCAGAGAAATCAAACAAAATTGGATGTAAGAAGGGAACAAAATGTAGAACCAAGCCCAAACCCTAAATAAACATAAAAACCAGCATTCGGTGTATCGGTGTATCGGTGTATCGGTGTATCGGTGTATCGGTGTATCGGTGCACGCACGGCAATCGGTGTATCGGTGTATCGGTGCGAAAAACGTTTAGCGGACGTTGGTTTGCTGAGCATCCCCGGCGGCTGCATGGTGGGCGACGGCGACGGCGACGCCGCCGCGCTGCGCGCGACATCGCTTTGTGCCGCACCCGCTGCGCGGTCGGCGAGCAGCTGCCCGTAGTTGCTCATGACGCGCGACACGTCCTCTTCCTCCCTCACCATCGACAAGGCTCCTGGGGCTGGTCCCAAAGGGACGATAGTGGCTGAGGTAATCCGCCATGCAAAGTTTGTTGTGAGATGAAGAGAAAGCTGCGACTTGGCACCTGCTCCCGGCTTCATGTACACCTGTAGCGTTGGAAGAGAATGTGGGGATGTCGAAAAAAGGAGGAGTTGCCACTTTGGGACCTCTGTTTTGTGGGTTCAACGGCTTTGTTGTGTGGGCGAACTTCCTTTAAAACTGCCTTGCAGCAATGATACAAAATCTTTCTGCTTTAGGAACATCCACGACTAGAAATGACTTCAAGTGTGTGGCTTCAAGCCTTAGTCTCGCTGGTCAGCTCATTTATAACAATGGGCCGTTCGTGCCATGATCCTCCACGTATCATGTCAAACCCGGATCAATAAACCACTAGTAACTAACATCTCCTAATCATATCATACATTGATTCTGATTCGATTCTGGGTTTCCAGTACATACGAGTACACACGAAATTTACCCATTTATTGCCCATTGATATGTCCCTCCGGAAATCAAACATGGCACTGGAAAATCCTGAAATTGTTAGATATTTATAGGATTTTATAGGTGTTTGTCCAATTAAAACCTCCATTTATATCATTTTTCAGAGAGTTTCCCATTTAGCCACGTTTGATTACAGAAGGGTATGCCCCCCTTTGAACCCCCCGTGGATTTTTCGGATGAAGTCCACCCCAGCCCGACCACTGGTGGACCTCCTCAATGTCGGAGGTCACGGTCTGATCCTCGTCTTCCGTGTATTGATCAAAGTCGTCCTACCGAAGGGCGCAGATGGCGCGGGCTCAGGGCATCATCCCCAGGTTTTCTCCTGAATATTCTGGTGATCCTAAAGCCACGCTTTATGGCTAGAACCGTACAAAATCGTTGGTGATCGAAAATGAGGTGGGTGTGATAAAACCCTAAGATTGCTTGATTTACCCGACATGTTCGTGGTTGATAGCGATTTGTGATGGTTAAACAAACCGAATTCGGTGGAATTGTGGCTTTGAGCTGAAATCAACTCCAGGATTCAGACACTTCCTTGACTGGTCTTGGAGTCTCACTTCACCCTTAACAATGAATAGCCAGGTCCTTCATAAAACCCCAATGATTAGTGACTAGTGGTCTAAAAAAACACTGTTCATTGGTGAATCCTTCAAGAACTCCCACCAACCCCCAACAAATCATGGGTGGATTCCCAGCACTTCCAGCATTGAATCCATCCCCACTCTTCCCGCCTCATACTCTTCGGAGTAGTCGCTCTCCTCAATCTCTTCCACCGGTGCATCGAAGTCCTGAAACTTACCGGAGGGTGATCCTTGATCCTAGAATCGGAAAGAAAATGGCCATCAAAATCTTGAAAGTTACCCTCCGGTAATCAAACATGGTAATGGGAAATCCATGTACCGTCAATTCAGTGTCCAGTATGGTTTGAATTCGATGGAAGGGAAATACATGCAGGATGTCCACATGTTTGATGGTGTCCTTCAACCTGTCAATGGAATCAATCCTTTGAAGCAATTTGATGCAATTTGTAGTGGCCTGGTTCTTGCTGTATGGAAATGAATTGCAAGAAAAGACCAGTTTCTCAGTCAAAGCATCCAACGCTGGGAGTAGCCACAATCGCCATTCAACTGGAACTTCGTGGTTTCGGTGGCAAGTCTGCAATCAAACTCCACGGACCACAGGGACTATACCCTGAAGAAAAAAGGAACATCAAAAAAAGGATCGATGGAACCCACGATATAACAAATGTCATGTCATGTGTTAATCAATGTCAAGGATATAGCAAATGTCGATTAGACCAAGTATCCTTTGGTAAACTAACATAGCTACGGAAAATCACCATGTTGATCGGTAAATCAACAAACTAAACCGTGAATTGTCCATAGCTACGTCAAATTGCCAGAGGGTATACCTTCATTGCTTTAGGAACCATCAGATCACCAACAAAACAAACAACATCTGCCACTTGTCCTCCGGGCGATCATCATCGTGTGACTGAGCGGTTTCATGATCTTGGAGCCCCAAATTTCTCGATATCCCCTAAGTTCCTATAATGTGGTAAACCCAATGGTGGACCTACCATTTGGGTATGTGTTTGTTTCCCTTAAAGGCAATACTTCAGAGATGGCTTTTTGTTGGGTTTATGTAATGTATAATCATATATATATATATTATATATATATATATCATATATACATATATATATTATATATATATATATTTGTATAGATAGATAGATCACATTACTCCGCCCCGTTCGCACGAATGCCACACTGAGGCAAACTGATGTCTATTCTGCAGATAACTTCTGCAACAGAAGCATGATGGCAAAAGCCCGTTACAGTACCATGTGTCGTCATCATCACCACAACAACCACCATCATCATCATCATCATCACCATCATCATCATCATCATCACCATCACCATCATCATCATCATCATCATCGTCTTCTTCTTCTTCTTCCTGGTAGATGCATCTCGTGCTTTTGTGAATCTTCCAGAAGTTATAAACCACCCACAGTCCCAAGACCGAGGACCTCTCCCAAAACCCTACCCAAATCGGCTTCATCTGAAAAAATGATCAAGTCAAATCATGATATGGGGATATAATTGGGATATAGTAAAATTATGTATAAAATGATGTAAAATGAATAAACGGGAATTCATGGGGTGTACAACCAGTAATGTGATGTTTTGGATTAGGGACTGAGAAAATCACCCCTCCCGCTGAGGCTTCCCACAGGACTCGAAGCCATGTGACAGCTAAATCCACCTGGCTGCAATGCCAAAGGGGAAAATTGCAGGGATGTAACCAAGGAGAAAAAAGACTTCACTGGAACTAGCAGAAAAAGACAATAAACATCATACAGAAGTTGCTCTAATTTGAAATGTCAGGATTCAGGGCTTGACTCCAAGATTGTCTATGCCCGTTTGCATCATCTTAGTGACATGCATCTCGTTTTTGAAACTGCAAACCCCTGGTACCATCAACATGGATTCAAAAACCCTGATATGAAACTGTGGTACTCAATTACCACATGATTTGAAACCCTATTTGCCCCACAAAAATTGGCCTTTATCTTGGAAGAGAATCCCTGATTCGGGGACAAAGCTGCAGGGCATATCAGTGGTCATTGCCCATCCTATGCATTCCTGCACTCAGTATATTCCCATTTCTACCCATGACATCCCCATAAAAATCTTCATCCATAGTTGATACCCTCTGGTAAACTAACATAGCTATGGAAAATCGCCATTTGATAGGTAAATCAACTATAAACGGTCCATTTTCAATAGCTATGTTAGTTTACCAGAGGGTACCCTTAGATCTGTGGTGACACGGCCCATCCCCGTCTGAAAGCTCCGACGTGCCTTGAGTGACCGATGGCAGATGGGTGGCCTAAGGGTGATTATGACTGGGATAAGGGGGGCAATTACTTGCTGGTTCCTCCAGAATCGTAGAACATGGCAAAAATCGGTAAAATCTGGTCAAAAATTGGTAAAAACTGATAAAAAATTCGGTAAATGTTGGTAAAAGATTGTCAAAAACATGGCAAAAATTGGCAAAATATGAAGAAATTCCATTTAAATATGATGAAATATGGTAAAATGATCAACCTTGGGTTCAAACGTTCCAAATCGTTCCAAATCCTGGGTCGAGCCATCCCAGACCGGGCTGCCCAGCGGTGGATGCAGGGCCCATGCGACCAGCCAGAGTGGTCCTGTGAAGGTCATGTTCTAAAACTCCAAAAATGATCAACCATGATGACCAGCACTTCAGATATTTTGACCACAACTTAAGGTATTCTGAGTTGAAGTCAAGTTGCTTATGTTGCTTTTGGCTTACGGTCAATTTGGGGCTGCTTTGGAGACCGGTCAAGCTCAGCAGAAGCACAGCCGAGGACAGCCGTAAGGCTTTGGCTGGAATTCGGCTTCCCTCATCTGTCTGGCAACCTCAGGGAAGTCGGCCGATGACATCGAGTAATGGCTGGAAAGGTCGATTCTTTGTCAACAGCCCAGACCACGGTTTGCTGCTTAACAATTGACAATGTTAACATCCCGATTTCTACAAGTTTTTAAGTCACTGTATACTCACTTTACCCTCTTGTAAACTAACATAGCTATGGGAAATCACCATTTTTTATGGGAAAATCCACTATAAATTGTGATTTTCCATAGCTATGTTAGTTTACCAGAGGGTATGTGTTTTCCATGGTTTAACGCGTCCTCGAAAAGGCCCCCAGCCCAACGGGCCCCAGGCCGTTTTGTTGTGCATGGATTCTTTGGCCGCTGCTTTGTGACGTTCTGCCTCCATCGTCCGACTGGTCGAATGACATTCTCAATTTTCATCACCATTGGATGATAAGTTACTTTGTTTGTTCACACCAAATGATCATGAAAATTCAGACATCTCTGTATTTGTATAAAATAATACTTACTAGTATATACCGGATATAAAATATTGACCAGATTCCAGATTGCCGTATATTGCCACATAGATACACATTACACCACAAATTATCCAGGTGGTAATTATTCCACATTAATGGCTATTCCACATGTCTAACTACACCCTAATTATCCATATTATCCATTCACCACTCAACTTGATCACGATTAATCAGTAACTTTCATATTGTCGCATTATCATTCATGAATAATACACTCAATTATCATATTAATCACCATGAAATATCCCTAGTTATCCATTCATCACCAGCGAAGTCCGGCCGGCCTCGCGGTCCGCCGCCTCACGCTTGCGCCGTGCGGCCGCCTCTTTGGGCGTCTCCACGGCGCGACCTTGGACGGTTTCACCAGCAAAGATCATGGGCATTTCATGGGGGTTATAGGTTCATTGGATTGGTTTAAGGGAAAATTTACAGGAAACCATGGATTTTCCTATGAAATATGGGTTTTTCCTGTAAAATTTCCCTTTAACCAATCCATTGATAGGTGGGATAGAGGGATAGATAAATATCACCAACAATTCATGGATCTTTTGGGTCCCAGAGTCAGGGATTGTCCTCCAATTTATTGTAATTTCAATGCGAAAATGAGGAGAATCCATAGGATTTTGTGGCACCCTATTTTCAGATAAACCCATATCATGAATGCGTTAGCCCATGGATATTGCTCGTAGACGAACATGATCATTGATAAAATGAGACATGAGGGTGAGAAAACCCATTGATTGACAATAGGTTTCAACTTGCATGGTCATACAAGCGGACGTAAGCCGTAAGCCCCACGCTGTGCCGCACGTGTTTGTGACCTGCCAGCAAGCTGACTACACAGTCAGCACAAGACCATTCGCCACAACAATTAGAGGATTCAGGGCTTGACTTGGTTGCTGGTTTCCACCATATACTTATTTAACTGATTGTATAACCCATCCAACAATGTTGACCAACCATACCAAACCTGCAAAAAACAAAACTACAACATCAAAATCCATCTCAAAATCCAAGTCCCATAACATCCACCCCAAATCTCTCTTTCACCCCGGCCTGGCCGCA
Organism: Symbiodinium sp. clade C Y103; assembly: GCA_003297045.1. Taxonomy (NCBI): domain Eukaryota; class Dinophyceae; order Suessiales; family Symbiodiniaceae; genus Cladocopium; species Cladocopium sp. clade C. Next base: position 142,558 of record BGPT01001141.1, read on the forward strand.
CATGTTGCGTTTCCACCGGCAGTTGGTTCACCCAGGGCGTTCCATTCATCGACCCCCCGGTGCTGCGCGGCGGTCCCGGGGACACCGGGGACCCCGCCGGTGCCGGCGGCGGCCCCGGCGTGGACGCCGGGGAGCTGACGGCGGGGGGCGGCGACACCGGCGAACCGCTGGCGGGCGAGGGGCGGCTGCTGCGGGCCGCGCTTTGGCCTGGCTGATTAGATGCCCCCAGAAAATTTGGGATGGCCACCTACTGCCCGAAGTAATGAACATGTTTGGGATTGCCTAGGGCAAGATGCTGATTTTTGGGGTCATGAAATACTGTGATTTGAAGTTCCAACTCTATTATTGCAGTGACTGAAAAAAAACCGCCAGCAGGACGACTCTGCAAGTACTCATCCAAGAAGGACTGCGGCGGGTCGGTTGCAAGGCCATGGGAGTTCTGAAACAGCTGTCGAAATGAAAGACTCTTAAGCGCCAGTGGATCCTTGACCATATGGGGGTATGGATTAAAGAAATTATCCCAGATCATATGGTTCCAACATGTTGTTGGTTGATAGAATCTGATAGATAACTTGGACCCTTAACCGCTTGACCCACGGCCATTGTCCGCCAAGCACGCCTGCACATAGGGGTCATCGATCAGTTCCTTGACGCTCGGCCGCGGTTTGTCTTTCTTCTCCAGCATTCGCCTTGGTCGGAAAGGCCCGGCTTAGCCATGGCAGTTCTGTCGCGTCCTGTCCCTCTGGAGCACTTATTGAAGAGCTTGCAAGGTGTTTGCATCTTTGGTCGCACAATTGCACAGAATTCTAAATTGTGCTGGCTCATGCTGAAAAAGATGCGGTGCTTTCTTGGAGGATATAGAACTTCGAGTTCGACGACCAAACAGTCTTCAGGTGGTCATTTTGAATCCTTGAAGTGTCAACGAGTCAACATCCGGATTTCTCCGGATTTCATCCATCCAGAGGAATGGGGGGTTGATGCAACTGATGAAAATGAGGATACCCAGGATCTCCCCGCTGTTTAACGTGCCACAGGTCGCATGATTTTCTTTCCCGAGTCGCTGAATCAGGGTGTTTAACTGCGCGGTGTATTGCTCCGGAATTGGCCTCAAGGAATGCTAGTTCTGTGGATAGAAAGTCTGGCAGGATTTGGGGATGGATCAAAGCCTATTTAATACAGGACTGTCCATAATTTGGAGGGGATGAACATCCATAAATCCAAGCTTTTTTTGGTGTGGACAGAAAGGTACTAAGGTTTTTGACTCCTACCCATTGCTTGATTGGAAGAAGCACAGCATTTGGGGCACCGGCTCGTACTTATCGCTGACAATCTTGTAGACGAGCCTGGCAACGCAACAGCTTGCGGTATCAAAAGCGTCGGAAAAACGTCAATGATCGTAACCGCCTGCTGAAAATATGGAACTGACCAGAAATAGTGTCGGTTCCAATTTCCAAACGCATTTGTCAGATTCTCAGGGGGATTCCATGTTTGCACGGTCACGACCAGCACCCTGGGGCCAAAATGTTTGCGATCTCGGTGAAACTCCTGGGGCCACCCCACCCCAGAAGGTTGTCCGCCGAGAAGGCGTGTTTCAGCATGCACATCTCGTACAAGCAACACCCAAGGGACCAGACCTCACTGAACACTCATGAAAACTGGGATGTCGTGGGGGATGTTTGCTGATGTTTTGGTGGTATAACATGGTATAACCCTGAAATGATAACTTCGCTATGGCCGCTATGGTTTCATAACCTGAAATTTGGGGGCAACTGAACTGACCAATTCATTGTTGAAGGTACGAAACAGCGAAGCAATGATGTGCTTATAAAAATCATTGAATCGGAACAATAGGGTCGGGCCACTGACTCGTATACTGGAGACACCGGTTTCTACCTATCCATTCTCAAAAATGCGGGGTTACCCTCCGTGGGCAAAGGACATCAATCGAACCTGGGTCCTTTATGATCTGTTTCCGCATGATTTCTCTTCAAAACAGACCACAAATGATCATAAACGGCTTTCTATTCAGGATTTCTCTCCCGACTTTTCTTGCATCTTTCACCCGACTTCTCGCAGGTCATCCACTGGATCGCCCAACGTCGCTCTTGAAGGTGTAGGGTTTATTCTCACAAACCTCCGGTGACATGTAGTACCTGGCTGCAAGTCTCTTGGATGAAGCTTCTGAACTGAGTTTCAAGCCAAATCCAATGGTTCCGGACCAAATCTCTTGGGTTTGGAATGGGATTTGGAGGGGTCCAAAAAAGATTAAAACGCTTTCAGACTGTGAGACGCACAAAAAAATGAAGCGATTGTCTAGTGGTTGAGGGTTTTCCAAAGTCGTGGAAAATCATCCAAAATCGTCCATAAAACTATCAAGATTTGTCATTTTTCCACGAGAAACCTATGGTGTTCATCCAATTCATTGGCCATTTTTCATCGGGAAAGCCATGGTTTTGCGGCACTCACCAGGCAGCTCTGCGCCCCAAACATCCCCGCTGGGGCACGGAGTCCCGACGACGGTGATTGCTGCCTGAGATTGGGGCTAAAATCGTCATAAACTGCTTCCTGAGACTTTTCAAGAGAAGCCAATGGTGGCGGATGTTTTGACTAATAAACCCAAGAACAAACCATCCCCAACAAGAGCAAATTTATGGGTGGTAATTTTATGAGATGCGAACATCTCAAGTGGTAGCTTTACTCTTGGGTTTCCCACGGAGTTTCCCCCAGGGCTGGCGGCACCTCGATGGAACCTTCCAGCACGCGAGAGATGCCGAAATCGCCCAGCTTCACAACCTCGAAGAATGCAATCATCTGGTATCCTAAAAATAGTCGAAAAATATTAAAACATCGTAGACTCTCAATATGCAAAATATTATTTACATGTATATATATATATATAAGATTATATATACATTATTGAACATATGGAATATATATATTATATATACATATATGTACAAATGTCATAAAGTAAGATAAAGCATGGTTCCCCAGAGATGCAGTTTCAGAACTCCGGTTTAAGGTCAAAAGCAATCTCATAGAAAGTGACCCAACTCACGGTTGTGTAAAAAACTGCATTCAGAAACACAACTAACATCAACTAACTGGGACCTCGGCAAATTTGCTCTTCATCAGGAAAAGGTTGGAGGTTTTGAGGTCACGATGCAAGATGCGCTTGCTGTGGATGTACTGGAGCGCCTCCAGCAGATCGCTTTCTGGTAAAACCAGCCCAGAATCCAACTCCAAACTTCGCGAAGTACTGTATATCGAAGTATGGTACTTTACAACTTTGACTTAACTCTTAGAAACAACAAAAAACATGAACACCTACTCTTCGAATCTATTCGGTACGTTTCACCACTTGGTTTTAAAAACAGCTAGAATTCTTGTGGTTTACCATCCCATTCTCGGATTGGTTATGAACAGAAATAGCGATATATCATCACGTTGTTCAGAGTCAAACCCCCAGACTGGGATGATAAACTATTGAAACCTTAATGATCAATATTGACATATTACATCAATATATTACATTAATATCTGATATTCAAATTGGGGGGCTGTATGTAATGTATCGCAATTAATGATCAATATATTAATCATTATTCATATATTACAATATCCCGGACGGTGATGCTTTTCCCAGACCTGCAAGATCTGCACAAAGTAGTGCATGATCTGCTGTTCGTCAATCCGTTGCCGCTGCTTCCGCATGTCCTGGTGCTTCGGAAGTCGACAAACCAACTTGATGGTTCAACCACCAAAAATGAAGGTTTTGCCAATAACAAATCGAGGCTTTGCCTAACAAAAATAGATAAAAACAGGGTTTCGGGATGCTTCCTGGGAAGTTCATGATGCTTTAGTGGGGATATGTATGCAGTGATGGGATAACCAAGAATCATGATCTTTGGGTGGGCCGTCTTGGTGAGTGAACATGGGGTACTGTATACAAAATGGCCATTTGATTGGCAACATAAGGTTATGAAACAATGGATTTGGGGTTGTATTTTTGGGGAGCCAAATCCATGTAGGATGGCGAATGCATCCCCCAGATTGGATGCTTTAGCTTAGGATTGCCAAAATCGGTGGCTAATGGCGGCTAATGGGTCTACAATTTTGATCCAGTGGGAATCAGTGTCATTCTTTGCAGCCCCGACTTCAACAAAGTTGAAGTTCAACTGCATTTGGCTGCTGTCGAAACCAAACAAAGCCAGACCCAGTCTGAGCATGCCTAGTCATGACCCTCTTGCTGTTCGAAGCTGGCCCCCGTCCAAGAAAGAATGGCCCCCTACCAGCTATACATCCAATATCTATCTTTGTGAAGCTAAGAAATGTTCAACGATTGATCCCAGCTACTCAGAATAAACAAACCCCCACACCGGACCGGAAAATTTAGAGATCCACTACATTTCACCAGGGCAGCAAGAAAGGGAAGCGACATAGCTGACATAATTGACATAACTATAACTATAATAACTTACTATAACACCCCTTATCTCTGGGAGAAGCAAATTCCCCTCCTTGATGTACGTGGCCAAATCGCCACCCTCGCAGTACTGCATGATGATGACCAATGTATCCTGGCCAACAAAGGCCTGAACTCGACGAAACTTGGATCCCCAAAATTCAAAGCCTTTTGAAATCCAAGATATGTGACCCGAAAACGCATCTTTCAAGTCCCCAACACGCTCAACTCCCCAACAAAAAAAAACCACCCGCACAAAAAAAACTAACCATCGAGAGTCAACAAGTTTGCGTAAAAAGTATCACATATACATCATCGCCCTTCCCCATATCCATCAAGAACATGTCGAGTTTGCTCCCATGAAGAAGTTGTCCCTGTAGGACACGATGTTGGGATGGTCCAGGCCTCACCGTCCCCAGTCCGTCGCTGATGAAAACAGGCTCAAAAACGTCAAACTGTGTAGGGGGGGGCAGAGAACGATAAAAGTTTGATAGAAAAGGTAGACGTGTAGAAATATGAAGTGTGAAAATCAGTGTGTATATATATATATATATATATACATATATATCCGCCGACCCCGGCCGACAGCAAGGGGGAGCGCGTTAGGGAAGAGAGGTTGCACAGCAACAACAACAGCCAAAGCTAGCAGGCAGCAGCAGCNGCAGCAGGCAGCTGGCAAAAGGGCAGCAGGCAGCTGGCAAAAGCTAGCAGGCAGCAGCAGCAGCTGAGCACAGCAACAACAACAGCCAAAGCTAGCAGGCAGCAGCAGCAGGCAGCAGGCNGTTACGGCTGGAAGTTTGAGCCGTAACGGCTGGAAGACAACCAGTTTTCTTGTAAGTTCAGAAAGCAACGTTAGGCACTCGGGGCCATTGTCCGCAGGCTCGGTTCGTCCCTCAGGGCCATGCTGTTTGGCTGTGGCGAGGGCGC
>BGPT01001141.1:151714-178058 GCA_003297045.1 Symbiodinium sp. clade C Y103
ATCAGTATAATCATTATCGTATAATTGATAGGTTTTGATCGGCATCCATTTCAGGGGGCAGGGTTTTGACTCATGATCATCTCACATCCCCCATTTTCAGCACCCAACGAGTTCATATTGTTGGCGGTAAAAAAAAAANCAATGTTCTCAAAAATCCCCAGTCCCCAGTCGGTGATGTCCTCATCCAGCCTCATCCTTTTTCCGGGGTCGGCGGCAGGGGCGGCAGCCCTTAAATAACCATATTGTACCCCAGGTATCCCCAGGTGTAGATGGAATATCCCCCAATCACTATTCGGGTTACCATGTAGTAAACCCAAAAATCAACCATACCCCAAATTCGACCATGCCATTCTAGAACTATTACCCTCTGGCCTCTGGTTATTGAACATAACATAGTTATGCAAAATGACCCATGTTAAGATGATTTATTATGATTCACCGAACTTAAAAACATGCTGACTCTCCATAGCAAACCATTCAGTGACCACCGGGTAACCATCAAAAAAAGTGGGTTTTACATGGGTTTTCAGGCGATTTCCCATATCTATCGTGCCCACCCGGGACCCCGCGGGGGAAACGGCGCAAGGAAGCGCCTCCTGTTCTGCGGTGACGTAGCGCAAGGCCTCGCGCAGGGTGTTCTTCGCTGCGCGCTGCAGCGTCCAGTCGCAGGCCCGCTCCACCTGTGACGGTTCCGAGTCGAAGCTTCCGGGCCTTTGTTGTGAACCATGGAGAATGTACCCTCTGGTATTGCCTAACATAACTATGGAAAATCACCATGCTGATGGGAAAATCAACTATGGTTTCATATTTGGAGATGTTGATGGAAAACTTGATCATTACCGTCTGGTAAACTAACAGTTTGCTATTAAAAATTGCCATTGAAATAGTTGATTTTCCCAGTAAAAATGGCCAGAGGGTATGCCACAATATGCCAAAGAAATCCATGGAAATCATCTAAAAATAGTGGATCAACTCTGGATTTCCGATGTTTGTTGGTCTATTTTAGAAACCAGGAGAAACGATATGGAACATCATCTGCAAATGGTGGATGAATTGTGGATTTCCCAAAAAATGGATCAATCATACACTATCTTGTAAACCCAGAGAACAAACGATCGAGATCATTACTTTTTCTGTTTCCTTCGGAGAATCCAAGCAATTCGCCACCAAATGTGATGTTATGTCGACTATGTTCTCCATTAAAGAGGAAGATTTCCCACTACCACTTTGATTAGCGGAGGGTGGTGTATGAGATAATGTTTTTCCCAGATAATGTCTAGATGCATGTGAATGTAATTTGAAAACCAATAGATGTCTACTATAGTTCTGCAGGATCACTCACTTTCGTTCGAACTGTTCTCTTTGGGTGGGCTGGGTAGTTCGTGGTGGGACTGCGTTGAAAGTCAAATATCGTGTGCACACTTGAACTGCGGGCTTTAGAATTGGGAGATGATACCAGGTAAATCGATCACTGACATCCAACATGGAGCTTGGAAAGTCGGGTGTGTCAGCTCCTGTTTGAGTTTCGTGAAAAATATCTATCAAGTAAATCCAGCCTTGTTAGTTGACCACACAATGACCTTGAATCTATTGGGTGGGGGCAACATCGACAAACAAGTTCGTAGTATCAAGAGACCTGCGTTGACTGAATGCAACAAATCCCATGCCATACCATGTTGATAATCTGATGATTCTTGTTTCATCCCAACAGTGTTGGAAATTGAAGGAAAATGCTTGTCTGCTTGCACTGAACGACTTTATGCTACTTGAACGGTTCAGCAAAAGGGTCCAGCATGACTGGCATGACTTACCCCGTTGCTCTTATGGTTCCAGGTAGTATACTAGATCAGACTATCACTGAGTGAATGTTCACTGAAACTAAGGATTGAACAAATCTCTCGAAATCCTCTATTTGATCAGAGAAAGGTTCCTATGACCTATGTCTTTAAGTAGGTTCCAATAGTTTCCGCGTTTTCGTCAGAACCACCAATGTATTCCAAGATTATCGGGCGACCAGATGTCCATGCTTTCTGTATTTTTGTTTGCATGCCCTAACTTCCAGATCCATGCTAAACATTCAAGCTAGGCCTTCAACTCTTGGGTTTCTGTTCATCTTTACAGTCTTGACCGAAGACTTCTCAGATTTCTCCGTTGGACCCAGACTACACCAAGACACATGCTTTAATTCAATGGATTGAGTTCCACACTTCCATGGATCCAGTTCTCCAAGGGCCGACTATGAGGTTCAACATCCACACCTGATCCTCGAAGGAGCTATAGCTCAAGCTTTTGGTGTAGTCGTGCACCTCGGAATCTTGCACCCTTTAACTGGGCCCCGCAACGGGCCCCTAGTTGCTGGGACGGAAAAAATCATTCGCAAACGTTTGAATCACCAGCAAGCATGTTGGGATGATATCTGGTACTTCCCCCCTATAGGCAATTTTGCTGATTGTACATCTGCGATAGAAAAAAGTTGTCAAAACCGACCAGTGTGCCAGTCTGCCGGACTGAGGTCTTTGTTTGTGAAATGATGTGGAGCCACAAAAAAATACACCATCTTTAAAGAATGGGTGTGTGAAATGGGTATGCCCCGGTTTTTTGGGATGTTGTCCATTCTGACCCCCTTTTATACTTCTTTATTTATTGGTTACTGGGACGGGATGTTGACTATGGGCCACATTGTATATGGCATATGGCCTTTTGATTGATATAGTAGGGGAAACTATGAACGACCCCCATTATGAATCATTAGAGCCTAAAGTATGGCACAATTTCAACACAAACTGCGGAAGGCCAAACGAAACCCCGCCACCGCTCAACCAAGTTACAAACTCCTACTATGTCAATGAACACCCCCTATTCTTGGGTTCACCATATTGAGTTTGTCCAAAAACTGGTGAACCGCCATTTCCTCGTCGTCGTTTTCCCATCATCAAGTGATTCATTAAATGACCATAATTCTCATCATTGGGGGGTATAGCCCATTGTCTCGCAAATCCAAATGCATAAGTTGGTTAGTCATGTCCCATGTCAAGAATCCCCATCGAAAATATCCATGGTATCCCATGGAAATGGTGAAACCCCCAACTTGTGAAGCTCTGTGAAGATTCCAATTTCATTCCAAGTCATGTGAGGGGTTCCTGAAATATGGATACCCCAAACCATTGGTTTTCCCCATTGATAATCACCAATCATTTGGATGATAACTTTGGGGTCCCCCATTTTAGGTCCATTGAATTCAAATTTCCCACCTCTGGTAGCAAGCACTTCAGTTCTGGCACCTGCCGGGAGGACCAGAATCCAGGATGGGAAAATGCACTGCTTCAGACATTCAAGCAACGAAGATGCAGACTTAACCAGACTTCATGCCATTTCACTGGCTAAAATGGATTTTGAGTCATGAAAAAAGTGGGAAAATCACAGATTTCACACCCACCAAAAATCATGTTGATTGAAGCCAGAAAGCATGGCTGGTGAAGAGCCTTCGCGTCAATTAAGAGTGGGTGTGGTTGACGATGAAGACATGTATAGTTCATATATATAATATATATAGCTGACTTGCCATACTTGAATGTTTTTTTGACTACACTTCGAAAACCCTTCCAGGAAGGTGAAGGGTAGGCGCTTTCCGTACTACAGCTTCAATATCTCTACAGAGATCTGGCGTGGCCGCTGCGATCCCCAATCCCAGCGAAAATCCTCCTGAGCTGGGTCAACCATTGAGCTATATCAATGGGCCATGGCTTCCAGTCTGCAAAGTGTAACAAATTATTACCAAATGGCATATATGTACAGTCTGCATGTAAATATACACAGATAAATCATCTATCAGTATATCATGTATCCTTTAAAATCATTGTATATGTATACTATACCATTATGTATCCCGTACATATTATGTATCTATCATATATCGTGGATGTTCCAGAATCCATTCCCGCATCATCAGCCCCGGGCTGCACGGCTGCACCTTCACCAGACACTCCCAGCCCGGCGGCTTGTCGCGATCCGTGCCCAGCACACGCAGAGCTGCTCCGCAGCTGGCGACCACCTCTCCGAATGTTGCGTGGAAGGGAGATGCGTTCAGAGAAAACGCATTCTGTTTTAACTTGTTTTAACTTGTTTTAACTTGTTTTAGGTGAAAAAAGGAGGACATATTTTTTTCCCACAAGAATATGATTGGAAGCATTGGGATTTCTCCTTGTTTGTTCAGAAGAAAGAAGAATTTAACGTATTCCGAGAAATTGGGACGTGTCAACCAGTGTCAATGCACCAAACATGGAATGTTAGAATGCTGTCAGCATTCAAAAACGAGATTTCACAAGCCCAAACAAGAAGCGGAGTCAACCCGTAAAATTCAGGTCCTGCCAAAGTACATGGGGGCTTTGTGATGACCATACTGCAGTTATTCAACGACGATGGCATCGTTGGTCCTGGCCGTCCTACTAGGAACGCAAAGCGCAAGCCAAAAGTGGCAATTGCCCCTATAAATGGAGGTTTCTAGCTGGGAAAATCCCCGAACTAAATGGTGGATTTTCCATTGCCATGTTTGATTAGCAGCGGGTATATAATTTCCTGCAAGTTCAATATCCAAATGATGGTCTGTTTCCGAATACATCAATTTGAAAACCAGATTTGACCAAGAAAACCATCTGGCGCACGTTTGTCGGATGGCGTTTGCTCCTCAACACCCTCAACGTCGCTCGCCCTCGTGAAGAGAATCTTCATATCAAAACAACATATCCATCCCACACCCGCCCATGCTTGCCAGTTTCGCAGTGATTGGTTTCAAGTTCGTTCCTGTTCCTTAAATCTCCCATGTATCTTGTTCGAAACCGTCATTTTCCAGGGAAAGAACCTTTCTTACTTAAATCAAAATCCACATAGTTCCATGGCAACAAAACCTCTCCCCTGTCACTCCAAACCGGACCCATCCACTTATGCCGCACCTATGTCATCCACCACATCCCATTCCAATATTTACTATATTCACCCCAGGAAAGCGACATGTTGATCATATATCCCATTCTCATGTCATCATGATTTCCCCACAAAATGGATGGTTTCCTACGTGTTACACCCCACGGCTCACATGATGACCTGAGGGTAGCACCCCAAACCACCCACCGGGCACCTGTCGCCATCGCGCTTCCCCCAGCGCCAGGAACACCGCGTTGGGCACGAAGAGCCCCGGCGCATCGATTTCCGGGGTCCGCCCAAAGGCGAAGCCGAAGTCGACACGGAAGAGCTTCCCGTCGCGGCCTGGGCTTAGTGGCCACACAGATTTAACGTATCTACTTCCGTATGCATATGTATGTAATGTAATGTAATCTAATGTAGCGTAATGTAATGTAATGCAGTGTAGTGTAGCGTAGTGTAGTGGATGTACATATATGTATATAATATGTATTTATAAATATATATATATATATACATGTGTGTAGGATTATCCAGGTGGGTACGTAGGTGGGTAGGTTGGTGGGTAGGAAGTATGTGTAGATATGATGTGTCGTGGTTATATCAAACTTCGTACGCCAAGCTTCGCAGCATCAAATTGTCGTCATGGCCATCCCGGATACCTGGGATCCATCTGGATGCTTTGGCGATTGGGAAAGTGATGATCATCCACTGGAGGATACCCCCATTTCTAGACAAATATATATATATATATATAGTAACCACCAAAAAAAGATCGAAAAGCAGAAGAAACCTGTGAACGACAGTGGAAAATGACTGTTTCTATCTTTTTGGTGGCCGCTATAGCTGTGGTCGATGGATTGGTTTGACAGAAATGTTGCAGGAAACCCAGGTTTTTACCCTCAAGTCGATTGGGGGGTTCCTGCAGATTGTCCCTTTAACCGATATTGTCAAACAGCCTATTGGCATGTCATGAAATGTCAGCGATTCATATCAACCCCAGATTTTGAACTCTCTTGGTAGAAAGAAGGGGGTACTCCAAAAAATATATGATTTACCATTATAGTTTGTACACCTGCTATTAGTAAACTGAGGCTATATTGATACTGGGTTAACATTACCTATTCATTGCTTAACTATAGAATTCGTAAGAATAAACAATGCACAATCAATACGGTCATTAAGTGGATTGGCTTCCAATACCCCGTGATCATTCTATTGGGCGCGCTTTTTCACGGCCACGGTTTTGGCATACCCCAAATGGTGAGTCTGTCCAACAACTGGACGACAAGCCGGAAGATAATTGGGATATCAGGGCATATATGTATTATATATATATATATATCGAACTAATCGCTTTTGAGCCTGAGTGTTCTTTGCTTACAGCAAACATAAATATGGACTCAGGTTAAGCGAAACAAAATTCAGAATCCCCAAGCAAGCAAATGTTGATTATGTCCATTGCGAGACAATCCAATCTTGATGCTACCGAGGAATGGGGGGAGGGGTTCTATCCAGTTGCCAACCAATAGTCTCAACTATTCTTGGTAGTTAGTCACCATGAAATGGGTGGTTTATCGCCAATTGGTTGCTTGTCCCTTCAACATACCTTCCACAAGTTCGAGCCCTTCCTTTTCACCAGGATAAAAAGGGGATATCCCAATATAATATATTATAATAGACTTCTAGTTTCACCCATTGCAATGAGTTGCACTGGGGTATTCACATTGCTGTCACCAGTTTTGAACATATTGTTTCAAACCCAATACCTTCATGCTAGATACTAAACCCAAGCAAAATTTTAAATCATCCAGACCCCTCATTCTTAATCCGCGTGGCACCCAACAATACCCCATCTTCGCGTACGGGAACTCGGATCGAGGCTTATCGCCTCGCACCCCAGCTATACCTGGATCCGGGCCACCCAAGACATAGCTGGAGGTGAGGTAAGCACAGACACTGGCAGCCAAGCGGTCCAGTTTTCGCGCATCCTCACCGTGGAAAAACCATTGGGGTCTCTGTCCTGGAAATGATGGGGACATGTGAAAAATTATCCCTATGAAACCAGGTGACTCACCTAGCCTATTTCACAACCAATCAACAGTGGAATTTTCGAATGGCTCAGTTGGTGCAAGTTGTTTGATGGTCAATATTCCCATTGCCCGATCGTAGTCAAATATTCTAATAGGGGATCTGAATAGATCCAGTAGAAATCCATCCCCGACTTCATCCCAACAAAACAGATGTTGTGGGGCATGTTCTATGAACGGGGGGATGCTCTGCCAAGTGATCCCCACGAGGTCCGATGTTCAGGTACCCAATTCCAATGGCTGTGTAGCGGCGCGTTAATCTAATGGTTATCTTGCTAGATCTTTAAGCTTTGGATCTGGGCGGTTTCTTGAAATGAAACCGAACTCAAGTCCTCTCAGAGAATTCGCGCGAGCTCCCGACCTCTGCCTATGAAAATCCACGCAGCTTCCTTCAATTGTTTCATTGTTCCTTCAAATTCTCTTGAACATCAACCCTATTCACATCCATTCGTTAGTTCGATGAAGATCTACCATAAATCCAACCCCTGAGATTTCGAGAAACCGCTCCACCCAAGTCATCTCACCGCGATCTCCTGATTCAACGCTCGAAGAACGCGCCATTGCCGTTCGTTGAAGGGAACTCCCTCAGAGAGTTCTCGGAGTGTTCGACTTTCCGAAATCACCTGCAGGACGGATTTGTGCAGTTCGCGAAGTGGAAACTCACCATTGAAGTTGATAGTTCGCAGGAAAGTCATGACTCTACAGTAAAGTGGCCAAGTTCAATCGGTTCAGTTTAGTTTTCGGTGTTTCGTTGGTTTCTGACTATTTAGATATATTTAGACGTGGTTTTCTTGGCAAAGTCTTCAGGAAATTATGGTTTTTACAGGTTTTCGGATGATCCAGTTCAGGGAAAGCTATGCTACCGGTTGGATATATTGAACCAGCTAGATGAAGCTGTAAGCAACAAACATAACTGGGAGGCCCCTGTGCCAGAACAGGGTTCTAGGTTTCAAGGATGTGTCAATGGGACATTGATCCAGTGTATGGCAATTCTGTGGTGAATATGATGAACTTGTGGATTTCTCTCTCAGGTTCAGCCAAAAAATCCTGCCAGGGTACTGTGCATAAACAGCCCGATGAAAAGTCACGTGAATCTTCAACAAATGGTTTTGTAGTGTCCGTCAGGGTTCTATATATTGCTTGGGGTTGAGTCAGTTTGTCTGCGAGTCTCTCTTCCAGCCGCTTCGCTCCTCTGCGACATTCAAGACGACAAGGCGATAGGCACCATCAAAGTGTGTCACTTAAAGGTGCAACCATCCCATTCGGGAGGGTTATCCAATGGTTTGACCCAAATCAAAATCATCGAGAATTTACTGATTCTCTTTGATCCACACCTTCAGGCAATGGCAACCTGCCCAAATTTTTTGGCGGGGGAATCCCGAATCATCGATTGGTGAAATCCCCCTGGCATTTCTCATTCTGTACATATCCAAACCGCAGGCCCCAAAGATGCAGAACAATCATTGATCTGATTCTAAGGTAGTGATGAATTTCAATTTTTTGTCTCTCTTTTGGGGGTTGACCCACACACTTTTTGCGAACCATTGGTTTTCAGGGATCGTCAGAACAAGTGTAGTACACACTCCACATCGACTACAATACTTTGATGGGAAGCCGAACTGGAAATCATCCCCTAACCCTATTAATGGGAGTATGATTAGGATGATTTCCAGTTAGTTGTCCCCCATTAACTACATAACCAATATGGGAGTTTTTTCTCCTGATCATGGGAGTATGTGGGTCTATATAGCGCCCCCAAAAAAATGATAGAAAAGCTGGAAACCTGGAGAAAAAATGATCATGATAAGTATCATGTACACAATTATATCAATTCGTTTTAACAGTTATAAGTCATATCCCATTATTATCCCATATTATCCCATTATCAATCTCTATATATATGATTATATATGGTAAAACAATGTAAAATATGGTTCATGGTAGATATTCCCAAGATCCATTCCATTCCTGGGCCCGCCAGGCGCCTCTACGAAGCCCAGAGTCGATGAGAGCGGGAAAATACCAAAGGTAATGGCTTGCACCGGCTCCTAGGAGGTTAGGTCGAATAACCCCTCCCGTGTCGAACGTGGCGGCTAGGCATGGAGGTTTTAATGGGAGATTCCCTACAATTAATCAAACATAGTTTATATGGGAATATAATGAACATATAATGGTAATATGATGATAATGTAACGGGAATATAATGGTAATATAATTGATTTAACCAACTTGGGTATTTACCCTCAGGTCTCGTGGCTGCTTGTGGACCTTCGGGGCATCGACGCTCGTCACAATGCCCTCCACAATGCTCTGTGGAAACTGTCTCGTGCTGTACAAGACTCGCAGCTGGCCACCCCGGATCACCGTGCCCATTGCAACGCGTGCACGGGTTGAATCATGCGACGAATATTCTGCTGAAGCGCCTGTTTAACGATCTGCTGAGACCGGTTCGGGCACGGGATGCTCCATGGATGCCAGGATTTCATTCCCCTTGGTCAAACCATGGGGAACTTCGGGGGAGCTTCGAACTTGGCAGCTTCGTTTGGATTTTTTCCATAGGGAGAGGAAGTACCCAGGATGCAGTTTATGAAGTTGGGGTGATGATAATTTATGCTTACGGGGTATAGAAAATAGTTATGAAATGTTATGAATATAGAACCAACATAAGTTGGGATATAACCTCTGTACATATGGCATCATATGGCTATATGACATTTATGAGCCATGAAAAATACAGTAATCCCCATCCATGACACTGAATAAAAGGGGCTGTTGATGAGGGATTGCCATTTTAGCAGCAGATGTTACAGTGACAGTAGTTTTCTGCGATAAGTCCATGCAAGGTGCTTCGTCAAGTTGTTAGGTTATGTATAAACCTCATGAAAACTAGGTATCTAGTTCGATATGTCTAAAATAAACCCTATTGAAATAGTATGGCTACCCTCTGGTAAACTCACATAACTATGGAAAATCACCACTTTTAATGGGAAAATCCACTATAAATGGCCATTTTCAATAGCAAACTGTTAGTTTACCAGAGGGTATGTTCACCAACTTTGCTAACGTTTCAAAACCTCACCTTACGGTTGACATCCAGCTACCATCACGAAGCAGTTGGATTCGCGGGGCTCCAAGGCTTGCGCGGAAAGGAATCCTCTGGAGAAGTTCCGAAAGGAAGATGTTTCAAAAGTGCATCGGTATGAAAACCTTCATGGATCTATACACATATAATATATTTATCTATACATATAATCCCATATTATTATGTATACATATATATATGTATTATAATACATGTATAACTTCGGTGACCTGCACCCCATGGTTTTCTGTTTCACCAACTACAACGCCAAAAAGGCGCGCCTTCATCATCCTCAGCCCCCGTCCTGGCCCACGCAGAGATGGTTCTTCCGCCAACAGCGATTCACGTAGCGCAGCGCCGCCATGACGGCGTACTCCTGGAGATGCGACACCAAGCGAGGAACGCGGAGAGCGGCCGGGGAGATGTTGGGAGTGTCATTGGACTGGAAATCAATGGAAATCATATAAGGATTCATGCTTCAACATCATGTTTTGCCATACGTTGTGATATGTTGTGATAATTTTGCATGGGATTATGATTATTATCAAGATGAGCTGTCTGGATGTTTATGATCTGACAATCTGTGAAACAATGGCAACAATGGAAATAGTTGGTCGAAAAAATATGGAACAGGGACTTGAAAATAATTGGTCCCTAGTTAGGAGGATGTTACAGTCTTGTACTGTTGGATATAAGGCTTCAGGATGGTGTTTTCAGCTGAAAGAAAGTGACCCAATTGCTGCCCAAAGTAATGGTCTATTCCGCAACAGAAGACTGGAACTTGTCCGTGGTTCTGTGTCCCCATGATTGCCTTCAATCCAATTCTCCTTGCTTCCGTCTCATGGTTGCTGCCATACTCTCCTGTAGATTCATCTGTGTGCATTATATATCATTATAATATATGTAATTATGTGTATATATATATATATATATTATACACATATGTATCTATATATATATTATAGATACCTATCTATAATTATATATATACATATGAGTCTATATATAAATATATATATTTATCTATAGTTACATATATAGTTATGTATGTATATATATAACAAATGTCAACTCATTTCTTCATACTTCCTCCTGCACTCGGCAGTTCGAATCTCTCAGATTTGGGACGCACCGGAACTCGTGATGTTTGACCCGCTCCTGCGACAAGTTCTCAAATTTCACCACAAACAGCACTCGGCCCGGCTCCTTCGGCTTCGGGGCTTCCAATTTTACATGGCCAATCTTAGAAACAACAACGACTAGCTGGTGCTTTGGTAGCCAGAATCCCAGGATTCCCTTATAAAGGGGCTGATTTGTTCGAAGCGTTTGGTGAAAAACGGTATAGAATTCTAAACCAGACCTTAGATACCCTGGAAACAGTTCAAAATGATCTGGTTAGTTCATCATTTCCCATAGATGTGTGGCAAAAGATGAACAACTACACTATCCAAGGTCGACCCAGTTGATGGGAACTGCAAAAATCCACTCATGTCATTCAAAGAAAACAGCGGATGGGGTGTGTCTGGAAATGGGGTATACCCCAATTATAGCCATTCAAATAGGGATAATGAGGATTCACCAATGGATTTGGGGGTACCATGCGGTACCCTATTTTCAGACAAACCCATATGATGTGTAGATGTGGATATTGTATGGATGCAGATGTTGATTTGATCATGATGGGAACTCTCTCAACCATGCAGAACGTCACGCCCATTTTTTGAGTTACCACAGTTGGCGAAAAGCGCGCCCAACAATTTCCAGTCAATGGACGTAACATGACGTAAACATCTTGAAACTCTGAACCATCTGGAAGGCCTATGACTTCGAAACCCAGTCTTTGAGCCCACCGAATACTCCTCTCTAAAGAATGTATACATCCGGTCATCTTGTGAGCACACCCAAAAAAAACATTAAACATGGAAAAAATCAGCCTTAGAACTCAGACCCTGCTGACTGTAGTTCCCTTCAATCTTGCAGGCGCTTGCTTCAAGAAATCCGCACAGATCCCACCCTAAGCTCCATCTGCACCAGTCGTGCCCTACTCTTGGTCTTGAACTCCCTCAGGATCCGGGCGGAAACGAAGTCGCGGCCGGCAATGTTCAGCGCCTGGTTTGGGCGCGGCTCGGCGTCAAGGACGAAGGTCAGCCCCACTCGGCTGTTGAATGCTGTTGATCAGTGGGGGGATACCAATTTAGTCGCACATCAGCACTTTTTCAGACTCCTTTGCGGGGGAACTTCCCGCATTGAACAGCCAAGGTTTATTGCGGAGGTTGACATCAACGGAAACGGGATTGAACGCAAGAAGTGGAGCCCTCTGGTATGGCCCAAAAATCATCACTTTCTGGATGGAAATCATCTACAAATGGGAGGAGTTTCATGGATCTTTTAGGGTGGGTTTGATGGGATTTTCCCTACCTGTGAGTTGTGAGGTGGTGAACCCTTTTATTCTGATACGCGCTATGGTCAAGGTACATGGTTATATGGTAAGACTAGCAAATACAGTACTAGTAATGGGGTACGATCCCACCACCATGAATGAGATTGCTCAATTGATGGGTATAGCAAAGCCGGGGATACACATCCCCGTTGATGGCACATGTTACTTTACTCATTAAAACCACAAAAAAACGATTCCCCTATCGCATTACTGGTTGGCAAATAGGTGTTCTTATTACGGGTTCTGTCATAATACCCAGTAAGTCCAGGTAGAATAACCAATCAAAAGTTGCATTTTTCATGGCATCTTGTTGGTGATATCCCCATTGTATCCCCATTGTATCCCCATTGATGATATCCCTCTTTCCTGGTTAAATCCCAAAGTTTTACTGTAAATCCAGCATCTGGAAAATAGGGTACCCCGAAATCTAGTGGTTAATCCTCGTATGTCCAATAAATATTGTAACTTCAATCGTTTGCCCCATTTTCAGTAGCCCATGATATCCCTATTATATAACACTAAAAGTGATTGGTTTTATACCCGTCGCAGTGATGTTGCTGTCATTTATCAAGACCATATGTGCTATGTTCAAAACTGGCTAAATTGGATGTTGGTCATCCCTACTATGGATATATCAACTCTATAGTTTCATGGATTGATGATGAAGAACCATGGCGCAGATGGGGACTGGTCAATACTTGTTGGATCATTTTCGGGGGGCTGAAGATCCATAAATCCCAGCTATTTTGGTGTGAGCAGAATGGTACCAGGGTTTTGACCATGGCATATATGGTGGCTTTTGATAGATTTCATTGTCTTATAGTGAATCAAATCCTCATTGTATCCCCAATATCCATCTATATACAGTGTGTGTGTATATATAAATTATATATATGTACATATATGTCACATGTCCCTCTTTTCCTAGTTGAATCCCCATCGTAACACCATTTTTGGCTGGTTGTATCACCATTGTCCTACCAATAATCCCTGCAAATATTGATCGTTATGCACACCCATCTGTATCGTAGTATCTATATCTATCACCTATATGGCTTTGATATGGCAATCCACCACATCTACTTGGGCTGCATCTTTTCCAGGTATCAGAAGCGGCTTGAAATGGCTAAGAACCATCTATCCCTGTTATACAGCGTGTCTCCCAACACCCCAGATACAAGAGGGGTAAAATGGCTACATGAAGAGCAAAAATGACCAGTTTTCTCCCCTTGTGGCTATGATTCACCAAAAACATTGCTTACCCTCTGGTCATTCAACATGGCTATGGAAAATGGACCATTTATAGATGATTTATGATGATTTACCGAACTTTGAAATGGTGATTTTCGAGATCGCAAACCATGAAATCACCAAAGGGTACATCAGATTGTTTCCTACTATACTCCCATTAGTCTCCCATAAAATCCCTATAAATCCTATGAAATAACCTAAAGGGTATACTGTTGTTACAAATAGTGGATTAATATAAGTGGATTATAATCCCGTTAAACTCCCATGAAATGGGTCATAATCCCACTAAAATCCCATTAAAATCCCTATAAATCCAATTGAATTCCCAAAATCCGATGATACGATCCAATTAAATCCCCATAATCCTATTATACAATCCAAAAAAAATACATGATATAAATGACTCAAATGACCAACGGCGTCTACCGGGCCCCCCGGGATCGCACCTTGGGCAGCAGCACGGTGGTCCCCGGCGGCTGGTCCAGGCACATTGCCAAGTCGCGCGCCGCGCACTGGGCGGCGTTCGCAGCGGCATTCGGCGGCCTGGCCAAATGATGCAGCGGAAGGTGGGGAAAACAATGCCATAGACCACCCATGACTGGGAATGGTAAACATACCAGCTATATATTTATGGTGAGTCATTGGGGATGGTTTATGATTGTGTTACCAACATTAGATGTCGATTATTAATCTGTGGTCTTAAATGGTCCTTAATTTTGACCCATACCCAAATGAATGGGAGACTTCTTTAACAAAAAGAGCTGAGATGGTAGATTTCTCACTACTATACTCCCATGATTTTCCATGAATGTGGATATACAAATAAAGGTGGGTACAGTAGAACAATGCCATAGACCACCCATGACTGGGAATGGTAGACATACCAGCTATATATTTATGGTGAGTTATTGGGGATGGTTGATGGCTTTGTTTTACTAACATTACTGTGGATGGTTGCGAAATCGTGTACCTTGGATTCCTTGGATGGTAGAAACCTTATCAATAATGGGATAAAGCACTTTTCAACTGGTGCAGGATTTTGCAACCATCCACGGTAGAATGGGAATATCATGATTCAATTGTTATTTTTATGGGATTTAATGGGATTTAAAGCCCATACTACCAGTGATGTTTGATGGTTTAACTCGGGTTTTCGTTCATTAAATGGGGCGACTGAGTGAGAAAAAAAATGGTATTTCGGGCCATAACTGTGGGTTTAAGATGCTTTATATAACCAAGATAAATGCTGGAATTTGTGAATTGAAGTTAATTGAAGCAAGAAATCCCTTAAAAAATCCAAGAGCTGAACTTGGGAGTCTAGTGGGTTTACATGGTCGAATCAACTCAAATATCAGAATTGTACAAGAGTATATACTAAGAAAAATGGGGACTCAAAAGAAAAATGAGGACTCTAAGAAAAATTGACTAATGACTAACAAGAATTGGAATTTGACGATAAAAATGATGGAATTCAACAATGAAAATGTGTGAATGTTTCAACAATCAAGAATTGGGGATTCATACGGATCCAATGTGGCCATGGTTGATGATGAAATCAAAGTCTTAGCAGTTTCTGTGCAAAGCAGCCATTCTAAAATGGTGAATGATTCCGAATCAATCATGGATTTGTGTGTGTGTGTCTGATAATTGGGTATATACCCCATAATGTATAGCCATTCAGGCAAGGAACATGATGCTAAACCACGAACTTTGGGGTCCCCCATGGTCCACAATGGCGAGGTTGACCCAAAGTTGGCTCTCAAGCGATGTAAAACTTGAGTGTTCTATAGCTATTCTCTAGCAACCCTAGAGAGGTTGAGGAGTTGGAGAATGAAGGGTAAGATAGGACACTCCCCTGTGTGCTAGTTGTCTACAAGCTGGAAATGGTCCCTTTTGCATGGTCATCTTCGTTTACAAGACCAATATATAGTGACATCTTGGGGTTCACATGGACCTATCAGTCACAAGTCACTGGCAAATTCTTGGGTTCTATCCCGACTATGTGGCAAATTCTTGGGTTCTATCCCGACTATCCCCAATGGGCGAATATCATTGATTTGCAAACACCATCAAATTAGATCCTGGAGAAGTTTGAATTTCTATTTTGGATCTATTTTGGATCTATTTTGGATCTATTTGGATCTATTTGGGGTTCCAATCATCGCAAGGGAAGTTGTACCAAAGTACAGTGAGCGGCTTGTAGGAACTTGAAGCCTCTCTGACCCACGGCTAAGGTGTCCAATTCAGGATGGTCCCCGGTCCCCAACCTTCGATCGAGGGGGGCAAAGTGTCCATAGGCCATCGTTCGGAGCGTTCAAAGGACCATCTGTGTTGTTGAAAGTTGCAGTGGGGGCCTAGGAAAATGTGGGATTTCCGGTTGATATTTACCAGGAAACCATCTGAATCCGAGCGAGCATTTTGCCAGTACCAAGTGGGTTTGAACTAGTAAAGATTCACTGGGATAAACCATGATACCACCATGTGTCCAGGGCATTCAGGCCGGTCATTTTCATAAAATGTCCCAGAAACCGGGCTTCCTGGGCTTGAGCTGCAAAAGCTGGTGGAAAACAAGAACGGCGTCTTGTCCAAAGATGTTTATGAAGATATAAATGGGGGATGTAATGAGGATAAAATCGGCCCGAGATATAATGTGGATATAATGCTGGGATCGCCAACAACGTGGATGATATATGGATGTATATATATATATATATGTATGTATATATATATATATGATATATATATATATATGATATATATATATATATCATATATATATATATATATCATATATATATATCATATATATATATATATATCATATATATATATATATATTATATATATATCATATCATATATATATATATATATATAATATATATATATATATGATATATATATATATATATGATATATATATATATATATATGATATATATATATATATGATATATATATATATATGGACCAGCTACGAAGCATGGAAACGGAGTCGCTGCTTTGGGTGAGATTTCAAGGTTCAGTGTTCCATGAGTTTCAGCCATGGGCGCAGGTCAACATAGCCATAGGGTTGGGAACCACGACCTGCTGAGAGCAGACCTGAGGCCTAGGAGATGGGGCGAACAGAATGGTACTTTGATGACTACACTTTTGTGGTCATAAGCCAAGTTATAACATGTAAAAAAAAAGAAACATGTTATGCCCTGGGGAGCCACATGGAGCCACCTTGTACCAAGTCTACAGAAGTTTACTGTACCAGTTTCTGGGCGTCTCAAATTGATCATGAACTGTTGGATCCTTTGCAGTTCGCGGACACCCTGCGAAGGATCCCGGATCCAGCGACCTTTTTCAATGCCACTTCGTCTCCCCAAAGTAATACAAATACCCTCCGGTAAACTAACATAGCTATGGAAAATGGTTCATCTATGGTTGATTTACCTATTAAAATGGTGATTTTCCATAGTTATGTTAGTTTACCAGAGGGTACGGGGTGTTGATTTTTGAGGGTTAAGGCTTTAGTCATCATTTGGTATCTGCAGTTGGATCAACTCCAGCGTGAACATATTTTTCCAGTAAAGAGCACTGGATGCAACTTTGACACCCAGTGCATGTGCGGGAAGCGCGCGCATCGCGAAATCGCATTGGACCAGTGGGTGAGATAAACGATTGATCCAGCACCCCACTCCAGGCAATTTGCAGGGTTTTCCTGTAATAGTTCAATTCATCCAATTCTGGGATTGAATGTTCAAAACTTATTCATTTTTTGATTTTTTGCGTGCGTCTGAAACTGGGGCCCCTAGGCCCCATGTGTGGCCATTTTTCAGAGCGAACATGATTTCTTGACCAGTGGATTTAGTCTGGGGTAGCTTATCTTTAGAAATCTCGCAGTGTGTTTGGCAAAATCCTTGGCATACCGTCTTTCTGGTAGTGGAAATAGAAAACGATGTCTTTTTATGCTTACTCTACCTCCCAGTCAATCAAAATGGGCACATTGGCGTGTAAATGGCTGGGATGTATGGATGTTCTTTGGTATTTCATCGGTAACTTCAAATGCATCCTTATTTCCCATACATTATAGTTGGTTTCAGTATATCAAATATATCCTATTATATCTTCATCAATTTGCTGGATACCCTCTGGTAGTTTAACATAGCTGTGGAAAATCACCATGTTTAAAAGGTAATCAGCCATTGTCCAGAGCAAACTATTAAATCAAATCATATTCTCCCAGTTTTTGGACACCGACGCTTTGGATTTTCAGACCCCAACGGCTCAGCCTGGCGGCGCCCTCTCAGTAACCACATGCGCTGCCCAACTGCTGCCGTTCGCATGGATAGTCCTCACGCGTTGGGGGCCTAAATCCTCATTGGTAAACAAACATGGTGGGGTGGCTCCAACGTCTTCCAGCCATTGCGGTTCCGCACTGGGCCGCCTTTTTCGGGGGTGCTCGACCGCCAATGGTCAATGGATCAACCCTTGGGGCGTCGCATCATTCTGACTGGGTATGGCCGGTCAGGGTTGATGGCTTGATGCGGATGGTCTTCCCCCCATCAATTTTTGGAGCGGAAAGCCGGCCGCGACTTGATGATGTAGTCGACGCTGGAAACATATGCCTCAGTAGCCAGCGTGGATTTCATGGCCGAAATCAGGGGAGTTCACCAAACAACGCTCCCCAAGCAACAAAATTGGCTTTCGCCAAGAAAATTGGAGGATCACCCAGCGAATCGTGATGGGTGAAGTCTTTTGGGGTTAGAGCTCACATATAACTCAGTCTTGAATGGGAAGTTCATTGAAGAATCGAGGACTTTTGAGCACCAGAGCTATTAATGTTCATCACGTATAATGCCTGAAAGGGTCCTTCCAAGAATAAGTGGCAAGAAAGAAACAACCCGGACGCCCTTCCATCTGCCTGTAGCACCCAACAGTGGCTGCAGTGGCAGACCGACTGGATGGTGGCAGCAGCAGCCACTGCAGCCACTGTTGGGTGCTGCAGGCAGATGGAAGGGCATCCGTGTAGGGAAAATAAGCAATACAAACTATTTGACGAAAAAGAGCTTTATAGATACAGGTTTTATACACATAGATATATAAGGATATATATATATATGATATATATATATATATATGGTGTATATATATATGTGATATATATATATATGTATATATATGATATATATATATATGTATACATGTATATTATATATATATGTATACATGTATATTATATATATATGTATACATGTATAATGTATACAATGTATACGTATGTGTATATATATATATACATATGGACACATATGTTCAAGCATGCTAATTCATTTCGAACACAAGTTAGCTAACCCGCATGCCCCCCACAAAAACAATGCAACGTCACCAAGGTACCAAGATGGCCCCTACATAGAGAAGCACCAAGGAACCTGGCTCCAATTGAGGCCGATTGACCAACCATATACAGTGTACATCGAATGTGTATGTATGTATATGTGTGTAGCAAGCAACCCTACAAAAGATAGAAAAGCAAAATCCGATTCCAAAATACTGATAAGGTATTTCTATTCTATCTATTTGGGGATTGCTATATATCTATATGATTGCATATGATGTCTTGTCTTTCTGTCTAAGTCTATCGGATTATTCAATAGATTCAATGTGATTAGGAGTCCATCCATTCGACAATTCAGGACCCTAAAGGGCGCCTGTGAAAACCATGGACTGAAAACCTTCTTCAGATGAGGCCAGTAAGCCGCAGAGACTGATGAGAATCGTCGCAGTCCTCAGATGCGAAATTAGACTCGAAAGTAGTAGAGAGGTCCACAAGTTGGTAAAACGAACAAGAATGTTAACCCAAAGGGATTGATTTCAATGACATTTTTCACAGGAAATATCAGGAAAGTACGATTTCACATGGGGTTTTCTGTAAAATGTCCCCTTCAACCAATTCTAGGATACCTCACCAAACAGAAACGTTAAAATGAATATTATTCCTGGCAAAAGGTGTAAGTCCCATCAGGTTCAGCAAGTTGCAGAGCCACTGAAGTTAACACCCAAGGCCCAACCCAAGGCCCATCCACCAACGACCAAGTGTCTTCAACTTGCCCAGGACACCCACTTGGCTCAAGGCACTTTCGCCTCAAATGGCGAGAGTAGGTCAGTTCCCCTAGTGTTTGGATCATCTAAACCTGGAGTGAGGGGCTGGAGAAAATCGATGAAACATCTGTGAAAATCACAAACCTTCATCAGCCTTGTTCCTTAGATCAACTCTTCCACCCTTCAAACATCTTCAATGGATCCCCTGCAGGAATCTGGGTAATTCCCATTCGTTTTGGGATAATCTGCAGATGGATATTCCGCTCTTCAACCGCCAAATTTGGCCAGCTTTCAGCAAGATTCTCGGATACCATCCTTGAAAATGGTCATGATCCCCGTTGATTTATGACTTGAAGATCTTGCAAAATCTTACATCCCGGGGTTTGGAACATCATTTTACCCACCAGATATCTTGGATATGGGATGATGATATGGGTATGTCTCAAAACGGTGAACCCCTCTAACATCACTCCAACAGTAATGTTGATCAATCACAAAACAGTCAAGTTTGGGTCCCCCATTTAACCAGAAACAACCATACCTTGCATCTAAGCATGTGTTAAAAAAGAATAGCCCATTTCCTGGTTTGATCCCGACAAAACATTGCTTAACATCCCAAGTTGTGCTTCTTAAATCCCACTTGTCCCAGAAACAAAAACCGTAGAAACGACTCGTCCCACACATCAAATTCATCCAAATTATCCAGCTGAAATCATCCAAAAAATCTTTGGCTTGAAATCCACCCCATCTTTTTCCCCCCAGTGCCCCCTTGGCCCAAAAAAACAACACAACGACCAGTCCTCATTATTTCAAGGTCCCCGCCTGACAGGGCTGTCCATTCTCGGAGGGCGCTGACCAAAATTTCTCGCAGGATGATCAGCACCGCGGGCACCGCCAGCAGCGGCGCTAGGGCGCTGGCGGCTCTGGACGTGGGGAGCAACACCAGGACCTCAGCTGGGGAGGTCCTGCCATGGAGTATAGGGAACCAAGAAAAAGGCTGGAGATGAGGGGATAGAGGCAAGAAGAATTGGGATTGAACCAAGGAAAATGGTGACGTTGATTGATCTTGAATAGGGAGCTTGGCCAAGAGAATTGAGACCTAAGCAACAAAATCCTGATTTCCTGAGACATTAAAGCCTCATTTCAAATTTCAACATGGGGTTCTTTTGATAATATAGTGGTCCTTTTATCAAGGGGTCCCTTTATCAAAAAAGTATGGTATTCCTTGAAGAATCTGTAAAACTTTTTTGTCGAGTAATATAACCTCCCTGAGGATACAATATTATCTCAACGGACTGTTGGATAGCCCACATATAGAAGGGACTGTTGTGTTTGTGTCTGGATTTCTTCATTGAATGTCCCACCTAGTGGGTGAGTTCACCCCAGCTGTTTCTGGACTCCCACTATACTTTTACCCTACTTGGTGGATCTTGGTGGTTCATCCCATTTAGTAAGTGAGTTAGTTCACCCCAGTGGATTCAGTGGATAAACCCTACGTATCATGGGATCAAGCACCAAGTACTGAATTCTCTGGGGCTCCCTTCAAGGTACAGCTGAGGCCAGTAACTTGTCCGCCACGGGGTCCAGGAACTTCCCAAAGGGGGACTGCACCTGATGGTGACTCACCAAGTTGGTGAACACAATACTGTATGTCCTGTCATTCTATGAGTTATACTATGATTGTTGGGTTGTACTATGATCATACTATCCATATACTGTACATATGTAATTATATATATATCGCATTATAGCCATGATTTGGTTATAAACTCCTACAATACCCACACTTGGATTATGCTATGATGAAGCACTGAAACGATTGATGGCTCCCTCGTGTTCCCGGTTGGTATCCCTGAATTGTTCCAGCTGAGGTTTACCTTGGATCGAGGTGAATAACCAGCTGTTTCCTAAGTCATGGGGGAACCCCAATAGCTGGAATGGTTGTAGTGGAAAATCCCAAGAATAACATGGATGATTTGGGGGTACCCCCATGACTTGGGAAACCTCCATATCCCGATGATGTTCGATTGGTAAATCCCATGTCAAAAATATAACAACAACCAGAGACGATGGTTAAATCCAACTGGGATAACAAGTGGATTTCGAAATATCTACAGATGGATTGGGTGTGTACCCCTAATTACCAAACACACGCGCGGTGTGAGACAAAAGGCTATTCCCATGACCCATGGGCCAAACAATTGCAAGTCTAAATGAGTCTAAAGGGGAAGATCATCAATCAGACTCAGCCATGAAATCTGGGGTCGCTGGACGATCAGCTATCTGGATGATAAGCCCACTTGGAAATCGGTTTCTTTGTTGTTGGCTTACTTCACCCATTTTTTTTGGACGGGATAGCCCGAAGTAGTGGACCTACACTTACAATACCTGGGATGATCTTCCGACCCAAATTGTCTTGGGGGTTCACCACAAGAAATCATGTCGTAAACCCAACCTATGGCTGGGTTCTGATCCAGTTTCACCTGGAAAGGTGGAAAATGATTCATCTGTCATAGACTTTGTAGTTGACGTGTGACCATTTTTTGTTGTAAACCATGTTGAAGGGATATATCTGACCTCAAACCCGGGGATGAGAAGCTCACTTGGAATATCTTGGAATGGCGACCGGTACCCTGTCTGGTCTGTAGCTTTTGGGACCGGTGTGCCTCTGAACGAGAGTCTTCCGAGCTCAGGAACTGATTTGGATGTACAAAATTTGCTGGTGAAAAACGGGGTGCCTGTCTCCTGTTCAGTTGAAACAGCAAGGATACTCTGTGAGGAAAAGTCAAACGAAAAAGGTGGTTTCAAAGTTTCAACCCGTCTCCAAAAATCGTCAGTGGGGGATCATCATCCCAAATGCGGATGAACATTAGGGGAAAAAAAAGATATTTGAAGCCACCAAACATAGCTATATTGTATATTCCGATGATACAGTATCACCATTCTTCCTAGTGAAATCCCCATGTTGGAGAAGTTCTTCACATGAAGTCCTCCAACAGCCCTTTTTGTCACAAAAACAAATACCTCGCTTTTTCTGGTTGGCGGCTTCAACTGCAAGGCATGAAAATCATTGAGGATCATCATCCCAGTCGGTTGAAATGTCAAGAAATCGAACTGAAATCACCAAACCATTTCTAGATGGTTCATCAATTTTTGCCCGTTGAAATGGGAAGATTGTGAAAAAAAAATACCACTGCCAGGCCCCAAGGTTAACCCCGCCTGCCAGCGCCGCGCCAGATAGCCGTCCAGGAAATCCGTCAGGGAAGCCACTCCGAAGAGCACGGCGCAGAGGTGGCTGTGCCGGGTGTAGAACAACACCACGATGGGAAGAACCTCTGGTGCTGACGATGACATGGCCCCACTTGTTTGGGTGCGATTGGAGTTGTTTCTATGGATAGAACTATAGACTCTTGTACAACCATAATAATAAGCTGCATGGGTTGGCCCTTCAAACTTTGTGGTTTTCTATCCAAACATAAGTGGAACTAACCCGACAAGATATGAACCGGAAAAAAGAAAAAGATGTTTATAGTTGGAATATGTATTTTCCACAATGTATGGCTAGAAATTAGGATATAATCGCTGAGTAGTCCGGGTAACCCATAACATTCCTACTTGATGTCGGAGATTCCATTCTTCCATAGAAATGGCTAGACTATACATACTATATCATACTATACTACAACTGCAGTAATCAGTAGTCTAAGCAATCTAAACTACGATAAGTACGAACCTGCCACGAATCTTCACCCAATCCCGGAGGATTCCTGGAGTTCTGGGGTCTGAATTTTCGTTTCTGGGATCACCGTTCCAGTCATCATGAGATTCAGTCAGCTGGCCCCTGATCTAAGCCATGCTAGAAACCCGGGTTCAGCATTTGGATCTATATACTTCCTGGGCCCCCATACAGGGGAAAAGGATTGGATCCAAGATTCCAGGGCAAAAGTCACCAGGAATCTTGAAACTTAGATGTCAAGTCTGACAGCACTTGAAAAGTCTAAGTCTGACAGCTGCCAGACTCTGTCAGAGTTTCTGACACGTGACGTGTTCCTTGGAAAATAAGTCAGACTGTCTGCAGCCGATAGTAGAGTCTATAGATATATTATAGTACATATTATATATATATATATGTATATATATATATATATATATAGTGTGTGTGTATATATATATATATGATCGTTGCTTTCCCCAAGCCCGGAAAGCTTCACCACATTTACATCTATCTATAATACGCGTGTATATATATATAGCACTACGAGCCAAATAGCCTTGCACTATTTAAAAGAAAGGTGGGTTCGAGCGGCGTCCCCAATGACTAAGACTCGAGTTTTCCTTAGTGGTTCCATCTTCACCAGGCACCATCAGCACTCGCATCGCCGTGAGCACGTTCGGCAGCTTCCTCTGCCACGCCATGGCCGCGGTGGCCAGGGCCACGGCGCCGGAACGGCGGTGTTTCACCGGAACGGCCCGCCGTGCCAGGGGCGCGGGACCGTTCCAGTGGACGGCACCTGGTAGAGGCCACATTGTGCCAAATCCAGTGCACCAAGAGAGAGCTTTTTGGGTATGTTTGGGATGTTCAAAAAATGAGACATGTTTGAAACCTCCCATGTTTCATGTTTTTGGACATTTTTGAGATGCTACATAATGTTTTTTGTTTTTTGGATGTTAATGCTGCTCATTCTTGGTGCAAATATTCATCAAGAAGTTCAAACCGGGCTGCCTTGTCTCCAGTTTCCGAAAGAGCTGGGCCGTGCCAGCTGGTGATGCACCCGGGCCCCAACAGGCTGCATGCTTTGCATGGCGCTTCCACGGAGGGATGGATGTAAGTGGTAAAACTGATGGGATTACCAGCTGGCCTCCAAGCTGCTTGAAAATTTACTGGTGAAAACCCGTTGTTTGTATCTTCATCACAACAAAATTGGTATGGGACTTCCAAACTTGGGTATGTAACGCAGCAACGCAGAAAAATTGAGTTGTAGACCCTCTGGATGGTGTCATCCGCATTGTCAAGGGTTATATAGACGAGAAATCCGTCAAATTCTGTTTGTGAATCTGTGAACTTGGGATTTGTTGACTCAAATTAGAAGCCAGGAAATCTGCCAAAGTTGGGAAGTATTATATAGATCCTTTTCTCGAAGGGCTGGAATCTATGTCTTCCACCAATTTCTCGAAGGGCTGAAATCTGTGTCTTCCACCAAAGTGGTTGATAATCCTGAGAGAGACCTCCGACTTCAGGGTCATTCCTCTCCAAAAAATGGGTTCGAACTTGTTCCCATGGTTTCTAATCACCTATCCCGATCCCCATGTCTATTGGTTGTCTCATTTTTGTTGGTTCATATCAAGTTCCTCTTTTTCTTGGCCAAATCATCTTCTGCATTCCACGTGTCCGCTGATCTTTGAGCCGACGAAAAGCTGCCATGTCCAAAAAGTTTTTGGTCAACCAATCACAAAAACTAGGTCCATGATCAACATCAAAGCTAGGATATTTGGGTTTGTCTGAAAATTGTTTAACGTTTACCCCTAAAATCCATTGGTTTACCATCATTTTCCCTATACAAATAGCCATGTTCTGGGTGTTTCCATTTTCAGACACATTTCCATTTTGGTGACCAAGGATTTAAGATAGCCAGCCACCAGGTCACCCCGTGAACTGTGTCTGGAAATGGTGGATACCCCCCAAGTGGCCATCAACTAATGAGGAAAAGAGATGATAAGCATGGGATATCACCATATCATTTGATGGGCATTTCCGGATTATCATAAAAAATAAGGATGATAGTCTTGAGAAGCCATCGAATTTTCGGCTAGCCTATTGTGAGACATACCCATCTCTGACCGATGTCGGTCCCCATCAAATTTGCAATGTCGGTGCCTAGCCACTCCACTCAGTTCTCTCATTTTGACCGTAAGCGTTGTAATCCCTTCACCGCAATATTGACAGCCCCAAACAAAACCCAACAAAAACCTGGAAAACTGTCCTAGATCTATGAATTGGGGTTCCATAACCGCTGGTTCTATCACCATTTTTCCATATTTTTTCCGCCCAATCACAGTGGGATCATCGTTGCTGTTTACCAACTCACCGTAAAAAGGGGGCCTTTCCACAGAAATCGTGATCTATTCTCATTTGACTCAGAAAAAGATCAACAATCTGAAAATCAGCAGATGTAAATTCATCACTGCCAATCTCAAACTGAATAGGTTTTCTAAACCAACCATCATAATCATCAAACATCATCACCAGTCATGCTATCCATCATTGGATTGGTTAATGGGAAAATTTTAACCGGAAACCCCTAGTCATTTCATGGGAAAATCCCATGGGTTTCCGGTTACAATTTTCCCTTTAACCAATCCATTGATATATAATCACCATAATCATCAAACATCACCAGTGTTTCATTATTATCATAATCATAATCCCATAATGATAATCATAATCACCATAATCATCAAACATAATCATCAAACA
>BGPT01001141.1:178088-191905 GCA_003297045.1 Symbiodinium sp. clade C Y103
CAAACATAATCATCAAACATCACCAGTGTTTCATTATTATCATAATCATAATCCCATAATGATAATCATAATCACCATAATCATCAAACATAATCATCACATCATTCTTCCCCAGTTTTTCCACCATCGACTCGAAAAATCTCCTCGGGGGTCCATTTCACCGGCGAGTCCATCAGCGCCTGGCCGGCGCTAATGTCATGGTCGGAGGGCGGCGTTTTTTTTTGGGGGGCAAGAAACGTTGGAAATCCGACCAACATGATGGATATATATATGATATATATATAATTATATGTATATAACTATATATATATAACTATATATATATGTGATATACAACAAATATCAACAAATAGGGTCGATACTTAATGTATAAACAATCAAAGTTTAGATTCAAGAACAAATGGGATCGAAACAACAAAAAGTTTTCGGATGTAACTGACAAAAATTAGGGGTGCATCCTAATGTTTTGTCCATGTTGATCGGGGATTTGTTGCTAACTGTGGATTGAAGAAGCGAACCATGTCATGCGGATGTTTTAAGGGGAGTTGTTTCAGAACCAACAACATGACATGGCTGTCCAAAAAATGAATCTAGCCCATGCGATGGCGATGTTCATCGAAATCTGCATAGTTCACGACCAAATTTGAGGTCCGCAAGCAACAACTTTGGCTTTAACTGAGCCATGATCAAGCCAGAATCAGAGGGCCAAGAATTCTGGACGCAAACACGATGCGTTTTTTGAGTGGATCGCCCCATGAGGCTGACCTGGAAAGCCCTGCAACACTTAATATGTAGATGGGTAGTCTATGCAACATTCAAGTACATCCTTTCTACCCATATCTCATAGCTCCGCTATTTGATCTGCTGCCAAAACTGCTCCGTCGGCTTCATCCAACCTGAATATCCAGGAGTTTCCACGTATGACGAACGCTCCAAGAGTCACTCCTCGGGCTGACCCAAGGATCCATATGGATATGGTGTCTTTCAAACTTGGGCGGTGTATAGCGAAAAAATGGAGAATGCCTTCTTGCCCAGTTGAAAATGAAACGTTTCAGATAAATCATCTGAGGAATCCTTTCTTTCCGGATGAACGTGCTGACTTCCCAAGAAATGAGATCACTAGAAAGATGTGTTGCTGGCATGGCAAGCTTTGACCCCGAACTCATCCAACCATTGCTGGTGATGATCCGTAGGTACCACCTGGGATCTCACAACTCGCCAGGTCACAGGAGCAATCCAAACTGCTCGTCCTCCCAGCGCCTGGTTTTTTGAGGAACCTGGGTCCTGAAATGCCCAAAGCATGGGAAACCCACTATAGACTAGATGTACCCTCTGGTAAACTAACATAGCTATAGAAAATCACCATTTTATATGGAAAAATCCACTATAAATGGCCATTTTCAATAGCTATGTTAGTTCACCAGAGGGTACATGGTTTTCTTGTGAAGGACATATGGTCGTGCTAAATTTACGATCGTCTGTGTACATCCGTACTTTCTCCCTCTTGAAAAAGTTGTTGATTAGTTTCTAGAAGTTTCTAGACTCGGGAGATATGGATACGTGGATATGCGGATATGCCGATATGCAAAAATGTGGATATGCGGATAATGTGGATATTGGCAATCATGAAAGATTTTGCCAAGCGCGCTTGTTCTTGGGGAGAAAAAATTGGACCCCAGAAATCAAAATGCCGTCTTGATTCAAAACCATTGTCAACCATTATTGAGTATTATTAAGTATTATTAACCATTGTTAAGCATTGTCAACCATTATTCACCATTATTAACCATTCTTAACCATTATTAACCATTAATCATTATCAAGTATTATTAACCATAGTATTACCATTTTTTGTAGCCAGGTCATTGCACTTGCTGGATCCTCCAGGTCATCAATCTCTATCCGCCGGTCTAGCATCTCATTGAAACCCTGCGAGAAGAAGTGACATGAGAATCCTGAAAGAATGTCAAGGACAACAGGTCAATGTTTGAATTCAATACATTGACCTGTGGAATTCAAAGACTGTTTTGAATTCAATCATCGTGGTTTAACATGGTTAACAATAAAACTTTATCTTTGAGACCTGGGAATACAATACTAGAATGATCAATCATCGTTGATGGTCAATAGTGCCATGCCCCAAACAATGAATTTATTCCACCTGTCTGGGCCCGAGCAAAAACACCACATTCCACACGTGTCCCCCTGTACATTATCTAGCTGTAGACATATCCACCTTTTCAACATTTTGCCTGGTTTTCCCAACCATAATTGAAGTTCATCCTCAAACACCTCAAAAACTTAGAAGACCCTAGGGTAAACATCAAAAAGATGTGGAAAATCAACCAGTACACGATTTTCCTGGGGTTTTACCACGGGGTTTTCCACATGTTTTTCTATGCTTGCCCTCTGGGCACCAATTTTCAAAGGTCAATCTCAACACCAGGCCCCTAAGCTCCCCCAACGGATGGTCAAACTCGTGAAATACTCCGGAGTTGGTAAAGTAGCCCTCCTCGGAGCGGCCGACTTGTAGAAATGCGTAGAAATGCGTAGAGTTGGTGCACCGGTTCACCAGAAAAAAATTGGAAAATGGTGGATTCAACCAACAATGATCAGAACTCATGGGATGTACCGTCTGGTAATTTAACATAGCTATTGAAAATGGCCCATTGAAATAGTTGATTTTTCCATTAAACATGGTGATCTTCCATAGCTATGTTAGTTTACCAAGGGGTAATTGATTTAAGTATATATTTTAGAAAAAAAATAAGAATGTTGGCGACTGAATGCCATAAACAACTACCACTTTGGGGACTGGTCTATGGTTTAGGTGTTCCCTCATTGTACACAATAGTGACGCGAATGAGAATACACTGTGAATATACTAATATTATACATACTTACATTCATTACAATACAGTACAATGATAATATAACAATGATATGAGAATGATAGCAATACTATATTACTACACCCATGATAATAATATAGTAATAATGAAAGAACAAGAATGAATAATAATCATTAAAAAAAAACAATACAGTATATAACAATACAGTAGAATGACAGCAAAATAGTGACAACATAATAAGAAAATTAGAGCAACAATATAGCAATATAATTTGATAAAATCATACATACACAATGTAAAAGCAACAACGTAATGACAAGATAGTAAAAATAGAAACATAATGCATATACAATATATAAATGTGAAGAAGAATTAAAGACACGCAATGACAATACTAGCAATATGTTGAAATATGTATATCAGTCCTGTGGCTCAGTAAAAATCTTGGAAATTCGGCCACAAACTTTGGAAAGATCTGGAAGACAATCAACTGGAGCTGCAAAAACGTCGAAGAATCTTAACAAAGATATCAAAATTTGCGGCAAGCAATTGGAATTGAAATTGGACTGTCATCAATCAAATACAGTAAATCATCGTAAGGTTGAAAAATATAAGTTGTTTGCAAGTACAAACACACCTTGTTTTATACTTGTTTCAATCATCGGAAACCGAAGCGACTGAAGGAATAACATGGACATTGGTGCAGAATGGAGATTTTGGCCGCTGCAGTATGTGATTCATGGCAATTCCATTAAAACATGTTCACAATTTCACCCGCAAAAAATGGCAATTTGATGTAAGTTGGGAAGTTTGCAAGCAAGAACGGGGAAGTACATTCCAGGTGACCAGGAGAATAAAACCTTCAATTGCCATACATGCACAAACTCCTTGGGTAAATCATCTACTACTGTTGGATTTTCAGTTGCTAGGTGTGCTTGTCGGCCGCCAACCGATGTTGGGATACCAAAGAGAAGCCACCCATTGGCTTGGTCCAGAAATGATGTACGGTAGCCAAAAAATGCATTTCTATAGTAAAACATCTTTTAAACGATTGGATTCTGGCCTGTTTTTTCAGAGCAAAATGGACAAGCCCCTTCAAAAATTAGCAGAGTCCACCCAATCATGGTCTTCTCTGGCCCATCCATGGTTTCCTTCCCACCCGAAGAAAAAACACGACAATCCCTATGAAAAGCGACCCTGTTAGGCCCACTATTGTTGAGCGCCTTGAGATTTCCATCTCACTTGGCATGGGCGGTCAAGTGACTGAATATTTTAATCCATTCAACGGCCAATAGGCGAAGTCAATGTCTCGGTCGGCCAAATATCCTGGATGCCGCCGAAGGTAAGTGAGATATATATGACTTCTAGTGACCACAATTTGTGTACATTTATATCGAGTATGTGTGTATATATATATATATATATATCACCTCCAAAAAGAATAGAAAGCAAAATCCAATGTCAAAATAGTTGTACTGTACTCCTTTTCTCTATGTGGGGATTAGTATGTATACATATGTATGTGTGTATATATATATATATACGTCTACATATATATATATATATATATATGTATACGTATATATATATATATATGTGTGTATATGTATATATATATATATACATATATAGTGTGTCTTCTCAGTAAAATGTAAACTTGGATTTGCTGAAGGAACCCAAAAGAATAAAAGATATTCCCTATGGATTCCCCAAGTAGTGGAATTGGGAAAATGAAAAATCATCTTCAGCAAATCCAAGTAAATAGTGGCGTAAATGGTGGCAAATTGTTCCTTTTCAAACCTTTTGGGGCTTGCCTTCAAAGTGGAGGCCAAGTCCAATCATCTGAACGTAGCTGGGCTTTCGGCTTTTTTCTAATCTATAGCCATACGATGATGCCATATGAATCATCATGCATCTTGCTGAAATATTACAATCATTTGATATTAGTGGGTATATGTATGTATATATATATATATGTATATATATATATATGTATATATATATATATGTATATATATATATATGCAATTATACCTGTATGTATATATACATATACATAGTCACCAAGCTGAAAGAAGTTCTGGGATGGTTCCCGTTACATTGCATTCACATTCACCGTCATCTATGATGACAGCCAGCAAGATCCTCGGTCCCCCCATGAGTACCTCTCAAGAATCATGGGAGTTACCCTCTGGTAATTTGACATTAGTTGAGGGAAATGATATTTTTTGTGGATATTTATGGTTTATAGTTTCCATATATGTATGGCAAATATATATATATATAGGTAAATCAAGTATGGACAATTGTCCATTTATTGTTGGATTTACCTCTTCAAAATGGTGATTCTCGCAAAGTGTTCGTTTACCAGAGGGTACTTGCAGCTTACGGACTAAAAAGAAATTTAGGCCTCACTTAAGGCATGATCAGTCAGGCCAGAGTCTCCATTGGCTCCGAATATCTCCGAACCCCACCAGATATCCCACCAGATAGACATCTTAAAATGTGGTGCCGCCAGTTATTGTTGATTGATCAACCCCATGAACTAGTTCTTTCTTTCAGTGTCATAAAACCCAATCGTGACATTGGAGTTATATAACTTGGCACCAACTTAGTGAGGTATCGGAATCACGGAATCTACAGTTAAGGCCCTTTGCCACTAATGCTTATAAATGGTATAATTCCATAAATGGGCTTATAACTGAATTACAACTGGTATTTTGGGCTACAACTGTACCAATGGCCGCGGAACCACCATAACTCCACCAAGGAACTGAGCATGTTCAACCAGTAGTTGCCCCTGACCATTTGGCCAAATTCGCCCATCCACACAGGAGCGGTGTAGCTGTAGCCTACACGACCCAACGACGACCGAACGAAGGTGCTGGAGATTGCGATGTTAAAATCGCTGGTACCCTACGGTAAACTAACATAGATTTGGAAAACCCATAGTTTTCTTGGAAAAACAATCTAATTACAAATATCTACAAATAGTGGATGTTCTTCATCTATGTTAGTTTCCTCCATGGTAAATCAATGTCCATCCATGTAAAATCCCACCAAAAAAATGTGCTTATAGGTATTGATCAAGATCGCCATAGTTGCATCTTACTTTGGATACGTCTTTTCAGAAGATGCCATTCATATGCCCTCAAGGCTCATGGGAATCAATCAAATCCTTCGGGGTCCCTCCCGAAAGAAATTGGTATCCGTCAATGTAAGGGATAATGATTTCTCCATAAGAAAACGGGCGCCGGTTGGATCATCCTCTCAAATGGTCCCCATTTTGAAGTCCTAGCTAGATGGCTGATGACACTAAGATGGCATCCATAACATCTCATATGCCATCCATAACATCCCAAAAAAAACTGTCGACCGTAGGTCCAAACATAACTCCTGACTCCTGCCACGATCCACGATGCGGAGTTCAGTTTTTATTGCTTCATACTTGGGATGCCTCAATTCTGGTGGATTTTCGAGGCTAAGCCATGTGACTGATGACCAGAGGATAACTCGCCAAAGATCCCCATGGCTAACTCCATGGCTGGTGTGTCTGAAGTACCCTATCTTTCTCAGAGCTGGGAATCACCAGAATCAACTGTAAGTTCATCCAACCCTCAACCGTCCGGGATCTGATTTTGGGCATTGCTCAAGTGAAGTGAGATTGCTTTAAATGGTTGAAACGAAGAATACTGGACAAATCAGGAAAGAAACAATGGAAAGTGTCGAAATGTTTGGGATGATTCACCTTACTCAACATCAATTGTGGGCTTTGTCGGCTTGTGAGGTTGCTCCAATCTACCCAGAAGATATTCTTTTCCTTTGATATCCGCTACAGCATATACCTTTTACATCTCATTTTGTTGGTTATATCCAAAAATTGGATAGTTCACTCCCTTTTGTGATAGTTATTTCCTGCTTCTGCTCTGTGAAAAAACATATGTGATGCTTGAAAACCCCTAAGGTATTTCTTGGTATCAAATCCCTAGGTTAGTTCGCCCAGATGAAACAAGTGGACTAACATGGACCCCTAACTACTGTACACACACCCGCTGTTAAACCAACATAGTCATGAAAAATAGCCACTTATAGATTATTTACCTTTCAATAATTGTGATTTTCCATAGCTACGTTAGTTTACTGGATGGTGTAGATATATATATATATATGCAACTAGGTCAACCCACATGTGCCATGGTCAAGAGTTGGACTAGATGAACCCATATTGGTCAGTTTTTCTATCCCCCAGTAATCAGGAAGATGGTGGTGAGATGACGATACTCAATTACTATACCATGCAACTTGAGCATTGCGCATACTGGTTGGTACTGTTCCAAAAAACAACATGATATCCCCCCAATATCCCCAATGCCAAGAATTTATTGCAGTACAGTAGTGGTTCTTGGTGGTGTATAAATAAACATATATGTAGTATGTATATACATATTCACCCTCCGTTAATTTAAGACAGCTATGGAAATTGCCAATTTATAGTTTATTTGACTACAAAAATTACTGATTTGCCATAGCAAAGTGCTAAATTACCAGAGGGTATCTCCTGGTATCCCATCATATCCCACTCCCCATGAGGGTTGGTGGGGTACTAGATCAACCTTCCCATCGTTGTTGGTCATGTGCTTGGTTATATATATATATATATACATATTGTTATACATACAGCACCACCGGATATATCTGTATATATATATACTGTATACAATTTAATAATAATGATAACAATAATGTTCAGAAATTATAATAGAACATAGATATATAACATATATATAACATGTATATTATATATATATTACATCCATGCTTGACTTCAGATGCTGCACACCTTCCGCCAAGGCAAAGCCCCACTTGGTGTCGAAGACGAATCTGGCGCGGCTGGCGTTTTCAGTTGTGACCTGTTGTTGTTGTTGTTGTTGTTGTTGTTGTTGTTGTTGTTGTTGTTGTTGTTGTTGTTGTTGTTGTTGTTGTCTTATGGCACTTATGATTATGGACATCTTGAAAGAAAATAATGCTTTGATAAGTAACAAAACATGGGCCTTCCGGCTGATTTTTCGACAATACCAGTACATGGAGGTTTTGGTTGATTTCTGAAGAAGAAAAAGAACTCTTGAGTTGATTTTATTGGCTAACAATTGAGATTTGAGTTGATTTATTAACAACAAATAACAAACATAGAACAGTTGATCCCTAAACCCCTTCTTTCGGCTCCCTCTAAGGATTTTCCCGCCATGCAGTCGTCGATGGCCGCGGCTGAAAAGATTTTGTTGTGGATGCGCATGTCAAAGTCCAGAAAAAGAACGGGAATGCCCCATTTAGTTCGATGATTTTCCCAGCTATAATCCTCCATTTCTATATGGGGGGTTCCTTAAATGGAGGTACCCAAAAATGGATGGTTTATAATGGAAAATCCCACTCAAATGGATGATTTAGGGGTACCCCCATTCTAGGAAACCACCATACATAGAGAGAGAGAGAGAGAAAGAGCGTATGTCTATATCCCTCAGTCGCTCCTCTAAAGCCTTTGCCGACTTTTCACCCCTTCACTTTCCTCAAACACCATGTCTGTGTGAAGTTGTCCAGCGGGCATTTCGAGATGGAAAGGGTTGGGTTGTATCACCTCCTAAAATCTTGGAATCATGGTGGAGGTTGATCTGCAGTTGGGTGGGTGAGCAGAAACACGTGAAAATATCCTGAACTATACGGACATAGTAACTGGAGTTTTAGTTGGTTAGTCTACTTCCCTTATTTACCCATGATTGAAAGAATGTATGGTGTTTTTATACCTCCGTGGTAAATTGAATAATCATATGTGAAATGTGTGTATACATGTGTATATATATATACAATGTTATATAGTATTTAGTATTATATTAATATGTGGCTTGTTGATCACTATGGGGGGTTGAGTTGAGGGTTAGTAGAAACACACAACTGGCTGACGCAGACAGTGTGAAATTGGGGTTTATCCGAGGAGAAATCCCGCCTGTACCTGGAGCATAATCCATGGGGATTTTCCAGTGCCAGGTAAACGGTGGGTTTTCCATTGCCATGTTTGCTTACCGGAGGGTACTTTCTTGACCAACCGTTAACGCCATCGTACCAGTGGTGGTTGGTCATGCAATTTATTGTCTCAACCTTTGACCCAATGTCTCTCATTTTCCGGACTTTGAGACACACATGAAAATTAATAAGTTCTTTGCGCCACCACCACGAGGTGCTTTTTGCGACCAAGTCCACAATGCCCAGAATGCTTTCCAGAAAAACAAAGTTGCGAGGCTCTGGTGGGGTTCTCAAACCGTAAATCATCTGCCAATTTGCGATGCCACTGGTGGGTCAATCCCCATATCAGACACACCTCCAACGCTGTGATCGATGGACCCTTGGGAGATGATAGAAATTCGATGAGGCCCAAATTACCGTGGGCGTTGACGAGAAATACCGCGGATTTTTTGGGTCAATTTGGGAGTCGCTAAGGCCCTGTCCTCATTTTTTAGCTGAATCGGCCAGTGTCGCGGCAGAATCGAGCAATGTGAAAACCCTGGTGGAAAATCCAAGATATTCTGGATGGTCTATGGGAATTCACAGTCCAGTCTAGTCATTGTGATAATCCGAAATATCGAGGGTGGTATAACCCCTAGAAGAATCAAACATTATATGGGGGTTTCCTGAAATGGTGGTACTGTACCCCAAATCATCCATTTTAATAGGATTTTCCATTATAAACCATCCATTTTGGGATCCCCCAAATTGGGAAACCCCTCTATAGTGCTATCCAAATGTATGCTTGGGACGGTCCCAAGCAGTCAGAAAAGTCCCAGGTGGTGGCAATGGAACCTAAATCAACCGCACAAGGAGGTTGGGCGATGGCAACAGGAAAATCTTGTCCGGAAACCATGGTGTTTTTGCACAAAAACATTGGAAACCATAAACAATCCTAATTTCATCAGAAATGCGTGGCATGTGTTCCCCTCCCACATTGAGGGTTTATGGCATTGAGTTTATCACATGACAAGATTTTGTTTTACAATGTATGTGTTTCCTAGTGAAAATCTGGAAGAGACGAGTCAAACTAGAAAATAATCCACAGACTGGGTCTTTGCAACCCACTATCCACAGCTATCCGGAAAGAAACGGTATGGTCTTTGGGGTATAACCCAAGGTATACCCTCTGGTGAACTAACATGGCCATTGAAAAATGACCATTTATAGTGGATTTGCCCATTAAAAATTGATGATTTTCCATAGCTATGTTTGTTTACCAGAGGGTATACCATACCCTCCGGCCATGACTCACATGGCTGCAAAATCCACCCCGACTTCGATGTTGCCCAGCGACTAAACCTGCATGGATCGGGTATTTCCCAGCTAGACATGTTTCATGACAAGGGAGGCTATGTATATATGTATAAATATATGTGTATATATATATATATATTTAATGATCTTCAAAATAAATAGCTGACCGGTCTCCCGGGTGTTTCCTCAGAAGATGAATTCCAAAGTACGAATTAGTGATCCCAAACAGTGGGCAAAAAGTTGCAGCGTGGCCGTACATCCCAGGAATCGTAAGTTGTTGATTACCCACGTGTAAATCCACCGAGGAAAAAAAGCAAGTTGAAGCCGGTGAGTTTTCTTTTCCAATCAAGATGTCATACAAGGTTGATCCGATTAATCACTGTCTGAACTAGCACAGAGGTAGGCAACCATTGAGTCCACATCCAACATCAAAGCTCTTCAGGGTTTAAAT
Source organism: Symbiodinium sp. clade C Y103 (assembly GCA_003297045.1). Classification (NCBI taxonomy): domain Eukaryota; class Dinophyceae; order Suessiales; family Symbiodiniaceae; genus Cladocopium; species Cladocopium sp. clade C. Next base: position 188,703 of record BGPT01001141.1, read on the forward strand.
CAAACCGGTTACTCTGTAAATCTAAAAAGTAGAAACAACTGATTTTATCTGATTTCGATGATTTCCCTAGGTCCATCCAGTTCCAATATATCTTACAACCTTGTTCACCTTTTCTTCAATTTCCCCAGACTGTTCAGGTTCATACTCTCACAAGGAGACCAAGGAGAATGAAACCACCAGGTTGTTTAAAGTTGTCTATGTTGCAATCAGAATGGTGTCTGAAAGAAATAACGTCAAGCCCGGATAAATACACCCTGACTATTTTTCTTGGCTCCATTTACCCAAAAACAGTGATTTCCAACTCCTCTTAAAAAAAATGGTATCACCCCATTCATAAACTGGGTCAACATGAAAATCCATGAAAGTCCTGGGTACCCAGATTACGTTTCAGATCATGATGCCATCAATTTGCCGCAATTCTGCGGCAGTTTTCAAAACCCGGCTCTTCCGGGACGGCGGTTACGACAGTTGCCCTGCGATCCGCGTCGACACCATCCAAATGTCGAAAAAAAATGGAAAAAGGTTGATATTCCAATCATTTCCCAGAGATCATAGTTGGTGATGTTTTCCATATATATCCCATGATATCCCCATGAAAAATCTCCATCAAATTGAGCATAACTATAAAGAATCCGATTTTTTGTAGGTAAATCATCTATAAGTGGACCATTTTCCAATATTTTCCACAGTTCTGTTTGTGTGTTTCCACAGTTGTGTTTGTTTGGAGGGTATTCCCGGATTCACCAAAGTCTCCTGTTGACTATTGCTGGAGATCAAAGGTAATCGGCTTCTGAAAGTGTGATGGTTCAAGTGGCGCAGGGCAACCTTTCTACCGTCCGTCACCGTCAGACGTCGCCACGCAATCGCGGCGGGGAAAGTTGTTTTTTCGCTGACAGCCCAAGAGGATCCTTGCAAACTGAGGATCCAGGCAACCATTGTCACCAATCCAGTTGTTTCCTTGCAAAAAAAATTGCCTCTATCTTCAAGGCTGGTTGGAAAATCACAACTTAGAAGGGAAAAACCATGGAATGGTCATGGAACTAGATGGGTGATTCTCGAGCCAGCCATGAAATAAAATTATTGATAGTTATACATAATTGTGCATGACTATTCATAATGATTCGGCATTCTTCCCCATTTCTGGCAAAAGATTCTAAACTATGAAGAATTATAGAGTATGAAACTACCCAAAGTTTACCAAGAATTGGTTGAATTTGGGTCATTCACCACCAGCACCCCTCCATTTGCTGGAGATTCAGCCCTCATTTTTGGGACCCGGGACGCCCCGTCAAAATCGAACAAGATTGGTCATTTCAAGACACAACAAATGCTCGTCATTGCAGATCGACGAAACCCCAAGTTCAGAACTATCTCAGCCTTCAACATGGTCAACCCAAGAATCAACCCGGTGAAAACAAAGACCCAACCCACCAATGAAATGTTCGGTCCAAAGCTTGAGGATTGGGAAACCAGCTGCAGAAGTCAATTCCTGGAATCTGGCTGAAGCAATTCTAGTCAGACTAAAGCAGGCGCTTTGATCCCTCAAAGTGAAACGGCGGGAGATCCGCCAAACCCATCATCTAATCTTCAAGACACGCAAAGTGTGGCCAGTGTGGCTATTCAGAATCCAGCTTAAAGTTCATGAAACAAGGTGGTTTTGTTGCAGTGGTTCCCCCCAGGATCCCCCATCAGTCTTGGTGACTCCGTGGTGGGATCCGTGGTGGATCCCCCCTGGATGGATTGCCTGGTTCCTTCTGCGGAAACTGGGCGAATGTTGTGGACGCTGCCCGTCGGCGGACAGTTCAATCTGAGAAGGATTTCGACCGAGACGGCCGAAGGTCTGGTCCAGAAATCACCGAAACCAATTACTCTGCAACAGCTGGTTTTTGATCTAGTTAGTACAGGTAGTATGTATTAATATGTGTATATCTATATAGAGCATATATCCCAACCTCAGGCAGGTATATTAATGTATATACATGTATATACTGTAATAGAATGTTGATGGTTTTTTTTAATTTCGGAACCACAAAAAATGTTGGTCATGTGGCTATGGCTTAAAAGCTTGGCACCTTGACAGGTTGCCATCCAAAAATGAAGAGACTAGACTATAACTATAACAAAAATGGGATGTTGCATTTTACATTAGACTATATATTATCATCCCACCATGATAATACACCCAATCTGGAGATGCTTCATTTGGACTCATGATCTACTGGCGCCATATCGGAATCTCAAGAATCGTCTCGGATCATCTGGGCAAATCCCACTGGCCTCAATAGCAATGGAAAATATGACCATCTTTGATAGCTAAACCGGTAAACCATCTATAAATGGCCCATTTTCCAGACTTGGCGGCTCATCTCACTTACTAAGTAGGATGTACCTCTGATTAGAAGTGAGATAAGTAGGCTTAATCCACTTATAGCTATGGATGTAACCTTCTTACTAAGTGGGATGAGCCGCCAAGTACTGTAGCAACCTCTGAAATTACCAAAGGGTAGGAACTGTCATTTACAAGAAGGGTCAGCCAGCGATAGCACTCGATCTTGCCGTGGGCAACTGGTGGATTTAACCATCAACGATTGGGATTTCATGGGATGTCATGGTGAGACATACTTAATCGCCCGAATTAACAAACACATCCAAGCATTCATGGCTTTGCAGGGGATGAAACCACATATTCGAGACCATCCATAAGGTGTTATATGTTAGGCGGGGAACGGGATTACTTGGGGGAGTGCCCCAAAAAAATGTGACTCTATAAGTGATTAATTGCTAGTAAATTGACAAAATGATACCCCAAGGATCAACGCCCATCTGAGGACTCTTGGATAATCACTCGCTTCACCCCTTAGACATCTAGATCGAATTGGTAGTCCTTCCCCCCAATTGCTAAGTCTACCCCCTGAGCAAAAAACAACTAGACGACGGATGGCCCGAGAGCGAAGAGAGGCATAGTGAAAGATGTAAGTCAGAAGATGATATAGCATGAAACATAGAGAGAAAAATATATGAAGATATCTCAGAGAAAAAAGATGTGAATGTATAAGATGTGAAGATGTGTGAAGAGATCAAGATGTGAGTAGGAGAAAACGGAAAAAAAAGATGTGAATGTATAAGATGTGAAGATGTGTGAGGAGATGAAGATGTGAGGAGGAGAAAAAAGATATTGAGAATGTGAAGAGGTGAGGATGTGA